>ATSW01006828.1:0-17534 GCA_000444245.1 Botryllus schlosseri
ACTATCGGCTTGTTGAAGACGCGATAAATCAGGCCAGAGACGATAGCCGAGCGCGCGGCAATCAATGACCTAATTTAACGATCTTCTCAGCAGGAGATCGCGTCACATTACATTATGCAATGTGTACAGACGCATCTCGCTAATTGGCAACACGCTTCTCGGTAATCGGCCGCGCCAACACTGAATACGACTTATTGAAGCTTACTAAAACGTGTAAAATGCATTAGCAACGATTCTTTTTTATCCGGTTAACCGGCAAAAAAATATCCGGATATCAGATAGTGAAAATACCTGCGGTTAACCGGTTAACCGGTTAACCGTTATCCGGATAATCCAACCCTAGTACGTACTACATAGGCCTACTGCTCGCCAATCAGCAACGGTCAAACTGCGTTTAACTAAGCATAACCAAACATCAATACACAAGTTACTATTTTAAACTAGGCAAGTGGTGATTAATTATACTGCTGCGAGGTACTATGTGGCGTGTGGAACGTGTTGATAAGCTGATAAACAGCATGGCGGGTGTTCTTACAATCACACTAATGTACGTACATCGAATATCCATTTACTGTTGATACTTGTTACGCATGACTAGCAAAGCTAATAGGCAACTTCTGATGTAAAAATGAGCAATGGCATTTGAAAATCAGACGTTTGCGCTATCACGTAACTGGTATGACACCTCTTCCTTGTTCACGAATATTCAGTTCATTTCATAGTCCTTGTACAAATAAAAAGTAATCAATCTTTCACAAAGAAATCGATTAGATATGGGAAGTAGTCGATTACGATTACTTCGGAATTTTTTCGAATGTAATCGATTGCGATTACTTGAAAATGCTGTAATCGTCGTAATCGATTACGATTACTAATCGCGATTACCTCATGTCTGACACTCACCACGTTTGGCTGCTTTAGGCAGTGATGGCACACTTTGTCCGCGTGTTCGTTGAAAACAACGTGCTCATAAGGTCTCGCGGAGATTATCACTTGACCGGTACTGAAGCTCTTGGTCGCGCAGAGGCCACGTCCTTTACCCGCAACTTCTATTACCTCGACACCTTCCATTGATTGATTAAACGAAAACGTACTTGGATTCTATTCTGCGATATAACTCCGGGTCGGCTCTGTAGAGATGGCAAGGTAGATTATGGCATAAGCACTGTCCCTTCTTATTTTCATTCTATCTGTAGCATGCCTAAGCTATCTATATAGTGCACAGTTACTGTATTCGGGAATTATCACCTACTTCATTCACAGGCACTGCTGCGAGAACTGTACTCGAGGTATGGTACGTCTGGTAGGCATTCTCGACAGAAATCCTATGGCGACAATTTATATCACGACTGTGTAACGAATCCCAGGAGGCGTGAATACTATGGAGTGATAACTTATCATCAGCTGCGTTGAGCAGCTCTGGAATATTCTCAACTCATGATGCCAGTGAAGCTGAATGAGCTTTAAAGCATCCGATACCTGAAGACTGAAGAGCTATTTTACATATCCACTTCTATGAAGTCTAACCTCAGTCGATGTGCTATATAATGAAGTAACAATATTTGTAAATGTCATGATATTCTTGTTGAAAGGAAATAAACTGCAAAACTTAGGATTCAATTTAGGCTGTCTCAGATCTTATACCTCTATCCCTATGGGTGCGACAGGTTCGTATACTGGTATATGTTTCCAGTCTACTGTACATCAACCAGTTATGACATAGTGCAGGCGCCCAGACGAGAATGTGATTTCAATATAAGTGTACGCATAGGCACTTAAAAGCGATAAAGTCTGCATCACAAAACATATTAGAATGTCACTATAGTCAACAGCTTGAAGCTTATATCCGATATCTTCATCGCTCGGTAGCTACACACGGGTATACAAGGTCTTCTACCAAGTTCCGAAAAACCTGACTTCAAATCACGAGTAAAAAATGACATCGGTACTAGGATACCGCGAACACGCAGTAAAATCATTACATTATTAATAATTTCAATCCTAGACGCATGTTAATACAATACAGACGAAATACAATTTGAACAGTCTATTATACTTATTTGTATTGTGGTGTTTGATAAAGATCGTTGGCTTGGAAAAACACATAGTTTTATGCTTATATCGCTGTATAGCAGAGGTTCTTAAAGTATGGGTCGCGACCCAAATTTTCTTCGCGCGATTTTCTGCGGATAGTTTGTGCATACCCGAGGTCACGGTGTTGGGTAGGCCTACTATAACCAATCAGCGAGACACGCTGAAAAGTCGTTACTACAATATGACTTGGTCGCGAAAATGTGCCGACCTTTGTATTGCACATATTGGTTTTGTTTGTTTTTGGGGTATTCGTGGTGTTTGTCGACTACTATGGTCATTTACACCAGGCCGATATTCTTCTTATTTTCCGTAACTGCCGACTTATAGCACAGCCCACCTCTAGGCTTTTGAAAGACACCGCTGGTTAAATTCATGATAAGATTTGTCTCACATTGGTTTCTCTGGAAAAGACCGTCGGAGACCGTTAGGATACATTAGTATAGGGGTGGACAACGAGCGGGTGCTGGACTATGAGGCACATTTATCTCAAGGCCAACCCCTTCCGCACCGGGACACGTGAATAAATGAAGTTTGAGATAACGAATGGCTGGGCAAGGTGCCGTGCAGAAACGATATGCGGCGATAAAACCTTGGCTAAAATGACAGTCGCTGGTTGGCCAAAACTTTCGATATTGATATGCTCGGTCTTCGACATGGTCGACAGACGGCACCGAATAGTCCCGTCCGTGCAATCTGAGTAGACCGAAGTATAAATGAAGTAACAATACGAGGCGCTGAGGAAAAGAATGAACCCAAATTTGAAATCGCGTGCGTCGGACATTTTTTCAGAGCTGAGTTGCGTACAATTATTGTCTGCGCGTCATACATGTGCTTGTCCGTAAAATCGTAGAATACTAATATCAAAAATGCATTCGTTTTGATGTGCGAGACTTGGGGTGGCGAGATGCCACTGAACTCAGATGTGGGTCGCGGTCTAAAAAGGTTTCAGAACTACTGCTGTATGGAATCAACGGCGACGACTTAAAACGGTCGTCATATTCTTATACACGCCACGTAGACCAATGCGTCGATATCGTTACAACCTTCTAACACACTATAGCACAGCCCCTCAAATTTTCATCCCGTGATGGTGGCTTGCTGAGTTCTAAAGTTAGTAAATTGTGTCAAAATAAAATCGCAGTCATTGTATAGGCCTACTACACTATACAACGCAGAGGCGGTCAGTGACGAAGTACAATGTACCTTTTCGGAGTAATCAATGATAGGGGTCGCTGACTTGCGCTACGTATCAGGGCGCAACTGGTTAAGTTTTTAGACTACTGCAACTTCTACTTAACAGTTTATTAGGAAAAACTACTTCATTTTTACAATTTCGATTTTGTAACGAATATGGTGGATTTTGGATAGGTTTGCATCACTTTTTTGGTGCAGTGATCACGAAAACTGGACGAAATAACCCTTGTATCAGGAAACTGAATATATTTTTGGTAAAGATCAGCTTTTTGTAGTAGTCATTAGTCACTTTGCGTCAATCGCGAAGATGCTTCCTACAATTTGGAAAATAGCCACCTCCGATAAACTGTTAAAAATATACGAACCCTCGAACAATGTATTTTTGAAACTACTTACGTGAGTGCTTTTAAGTGCTTCGTTTCATACTTCCACTGGAAGCAGTTTTGACATGTCACAGAAATCGTTATTTCTCCTTGTAATTTACTAGAAATTTACGGCGTTACTTCTACTTCGAGTCGAGTACCGACACATACTGTTGTGACCGCCTCTGATACAACGTATAATAACCGCTGGAGACGGAAAACCATGCAGTAAAGATGTGACAAAACAATTCTGCTAACGCCAACGGTGGTAAGTACATTAAAACATCCGCAGTAAAGATAATGCAAATAGTCTGTCAGCTATGATTCTTCATCATTATTCTATAGTTATACCATCGATGCGTACATGAGCGCTGATATTAAAACTATTAACATCACATATCCGAGATGCTCCGGACGAGGAAAACACCAGAACTTATGTCGATGTCGTAGGGGGCGATGCTTGCCTCCCTCGAATCGAATCGTCCTGCCGTCATCTCGCAAATCGAGTCGCTGGTACCGCCGTATGACCTGTACTTGAACGTAATCGATGTAGCCCTCAACTTCGAGAACCCGCAGCATATACAATCGTCGATTATTCTTAGTCCTCCACTGGTCCCGTTGCACGAACGTTTTCAAGGGTGGCAGCGTGTGGGGATTTATAATGCCGCTCCTGATATCATCGATTACGTCGTGTATCTTTCGATGGGAATGGGTTTCTTCGTCTTGGAATGACTTCGTGAAGATGTCTTTTATCGTGTTCTTGCTGAATCTGATGTCTGTCGGACGCAGGGTTGCGAGTGGAACATTTCGGACGTAATTTGTTGATATTTGCGTCGCGGCTAAACACATCTCTATGCAAGACCATACCCTGCAAATGGGAACAAAACAACAGCATTGGAAAGGACACGATCAACCTCGTCGATTTCAAAATCTGAAACTCTGTATATGTTTAGTTGTTGGTAATGATACCGTATCCTTGCAGTTGCGGCAATAGATCAAGTGATATTTAATCGATCAGAATCAACTCTGATTAACATACAGTCTGTTGGCAAGCGACAAGCTACAAGACCTGTGAAGCGCTGGAAATTTAATTTTGATCAATACCGTAGTTTTGTTTACCGTAAACAACTTATTCCACGGAAACCAGCGAATTGTGGAAATCTATGCTATGTTTGAAGTTGTGACAAATAGCAAATCGTAAACGATTTCAACGCAATTGAAGCTCAAATCGATCTGACCAGTTGTTTTACAGTACATCGTCTTAGTGATGGCTTCTGTATAATATACATCGAATATATAATTGCTTGCATGCATACTGTGCAAGTTGTGATGGTTACGTTACATAATATGTAGGCCACGAGGTTGGTGACGCGACGTCTACCTGATTTCGATAGATCGACCCAGGCGTAAAAATACATCGCTGCCAATAGATTGCATGTTAACGGCACGAAAGCATACTAGGAGAACAATGCTCTGTATTCAATACTTTCAACGACACATGGCTCACCAGTACTAACAGTTTAACCGCAATATCTGCTGTATACCATTGGTTCTCAGCCTTGCATATAGTCTGCGTCTGCGGTTCCCTACCCTTGACGAAGATAGCAGTCTATTGGCCCATGATCTGGGACGGAATCGCTGAATATAATCCCAAAAGATCTTGTAATCTGCTAGGACAAAGCCATATCGGCGAAATAAAAATACAGTCAACAACTTCCGCTACCACAAAACTTATATATATTCAGTTCGGTAGTTACTATAGATGCCGAACACTTTTTCCGCCAACGCTTGCAGCTACATGGCAACGAGTGATTCACGCGGCATATGATGCAATATGGATTACGCATTTCAGATGTTTGCTAATGCTAACATGCACAGAATTCGTACTCCTGCAAGAATGTCGACACTGAGAGTATCCAGTCACCTCTGCGATAATAGCATCTCCCATTCATTATACGGAGAGACTAGGCGCCTGAGTCGAAAAATGATTACCGCTATTCAGCGATCCCAAATCAACATTGTACCGATCGTTATGTTTTGGCAACGGGATACTCTTTCAACTGAAAGCACAATGTACGACGAGCTAATGGAGAACATATGGTTCCAAGTCAGGGTTATCTGGAATTTTGTTTCAAATTACGAGTGCTGATGTAGAATGGAGGTGTTGTAACATTTCATTACGATGTGACTAGCCACGCAGTCATAGATCGTCCGACCGTGGATGTTATGACGCCGTGATCAATCACGGAAACGCAGGAGCTCTCTCTGCCTCCCGCAATTGCCACAATGCAGGATTGTTCAATGTTCAGTGTTCCCGGAAGTCCTCCTGTGCGTAACCACAGCTGTTTGAGTATGGCGTCGGCCTATCTCCAAACAAAGCTCAGATCAGCAGGTGGAGTATTACGTAATGCTATACGTCATGGGTTCAAATAAAAAGTAAATATCCGTCATTTGTTACCGCTGCTCAGTCTTGCGTATATAGACAGACAGACTTCTGAAATCAGTTATAAATATCCTTCCCTTGCAAGACAGCTTTGTTCTTTTGTTGCCTACATAGACGATTGCTTCGCTACGAACGCTATAATGTCAGTACAAGGATTGGTAAACTCACAAATCCCGTTCGCCACGGCCACAGTTAACAGGCGGCTTTGCGTTTCCGCCGTATTTCGGACTCTGGAAACGTTCGGTCTACCAAAATGAACCTCGAACGTAGGACACCAGCTCCAATACGACTAAAGAAGCTGTCCTAATGCGCAAAAATTTCACGATGGCCACCAACATGAAAAATGCCTCCCGGACTTCGCCCAAAACTAAACGACGAAGTTTATATGCCGACACGTTTTATGGTCTACTTTGAACTATTCGCTCAGCGCATTAGCAGTCGTACGCTATGACTCAGGCATACTAAGGCAGCCCACTTCTGAGCCAACTTCACACCAGCACAACGCAGTAATGAGTAAAGAATGGACGGCTGTATTTCAAAACGTAATCGTGCGATACGATACCGCAATCTAACAGTGGCTGATCGACTAAATTATAACGTGATACGTACTCAAAGAAAATACTGCAAAAGAAACATGATCACCGGCATAGTACGAATGCTACAAAAGGAACGAAAAATAGGATCCCAGACACCGCTAAGAGCTAAAATAAAAAGAAACTAAATATTCAGACACCGCTCCACTTCAAACTATTGCTTCAGCTGCTTTCTCGCTCTGTACCCTCTGTAATTGGACTGAATCTTGACCGCTGCGCGTTCCTTGTCCTTATCGCGCGATACTTCATTCTTCGATTCCGAGATTGCCTCGTCCGTCTTTTCAACTTTTTCGGCGGCATGGAGGTTCTCGTCTTGAGGTTTTTCGACAACTAGGACTTGGTCGCTTCCGTTTTGAGATTCGTTACCGGCAGCGATATTACCCTCGTCTGTTTCCTTGTTCGCCGCTTCATCTCCGTCGACCTGTTGAAAATTCGGAAGATGGGATATTCAGAGGCGACTAAAGAATGCCTACAAAACCGGCGGTTGATGGAATGACATGAAGTTCCGTTCGAATACAAATGCAACTGCGCATTTCGAAGACGCGTCTAAATTACTTACAGTCGAAGCAGAAAACTACCGTTTGTAAGAGTAAGGGTAGGTATGGTCATCATTTTGGCTGATGGTGTTGCTACTAGGATAACAAAAATATTTCTGGGGAGGGACGGCGAAGTATTTCAACAATAACAAAATATCACACATTCGTTGCCATATAGTGAGTATAGATATGGTCCCAATGAACAGATCAAAAGTTTGCTGGATGGAAACAACGGCGCTAAATTAATTCAATGATAACACGGCAAATTTTTAGTAGCACCGCTCAGAGGTGGTCAAAGTATTCACTTGTAATTCAACTCGATTCCAAGTAGAAGTAGTGATTTTCAAAGCTCAGCAAAACTACATTAGGTAGAAATCGAATACGACAGGTCTGATTACTCAAGCTAGTAGTATGAACGAGTAGATTAGAACGACGGACCGCTGACTTTTTTGAGGATAACGGAGGATAATGTAAAAGGAGAGGCCATAAAAAAGGTGGAAGGCGAGATCGATATGTCAGGTCGTGGTCCGGTAAAATACAGGGCTAACTAGTATTGATTCAATCACTGAGTCAAAACGTATAACGACTTGAGTACTTTGAGAAAGTAACATTTCGTTACTGACCACCTCTGAGAGCAGATGACATAATGCATACAAAGATTTGTTATTATTCCACATTGTTTGAAGATAATTACCTCATCTTTATGCCCAGTTAATGTCTCAACGTCTTCCACCTGGCCTTGGGTCGCCTCCTGTAGAATTCAAAGTAATAAGATGAACAGTTGTGATATATTTCCTTCAAACAATTGGGTAAGATCAATTCTGAATCGCAAGGAACATGGGTTCCAGCTAAACAACATATTATATCAGTATTGCAATTAATTACCACTAAGTCACGAGTCGTAGTGACACACCGGAGACAGGGAATAATGTACGCAAACACTTGTGTCGTGCGTAAGACGCTATTTCAGAATTCAATAGCTTCTACACTGTTCAAAGGTTCAGAAGAAGTGTCTGGTAAATATATCGAGAAAACAATGGTGGGTAAAATTGAATGCCTTGCTATTTTAATACACTTTATTTTTATCGAATGCTAAGAAGATATGTCAAGGACTATTATTTTAATGGATTAATTAATAGGAAAAAGCAACGTACTGAAGTGAGATTGTCATCTACAGAATCCACGGTGGGCTGCTCAGCCTTTTCTTCTTTTTTCTCAGTTTTTTCTTTCTGTTACCAAAAATATAATCAATGCACTGTGTGACATCCTCTCTGTTTATTGTACTTTTAACTCTTGATAAGGAGTACATAAAAAGTCTCAGAGTTAAATAAATTATGCTTCAATGAATGTAGTACCGAGAACACGACCATACAAATAGATCTTCCCTTGTTAATTGCATCAGTGGTAAATTATTTCAAAACTTTGCCTACGCTCACCTGATTGTTTGCTTTCAATTGCTTCCTGACCATGTGACCTCGGTACGTCGATTGAATCTTCAAAGCAGCGGCCTCCGATTGTTCATTATCACTATGCGAGGTCAGCTCTTTCTCGGACTATGAAAATTAAGGGCAAAAGTTAGCAAAATAAGTCGTACGAGGACCATAAGCCAACACCTAATTGTACACCTACAGTGACACATATATTTGAAATTACACCTTGGTAGTTGCAGGCGAAGACTCTGGATATTCCAGAACGTGATAATCTTGAAAACGACAAAGAATACACCATGAAATTTCCTATAGAACAGGGCTACNTTACTCAACTATGTTTAGCTAAGGTGCACTTNAAAAAGTTTAAAATTTGCTTCAGTCCGCTATAACTCTCATGAACTAATTTACAGTCATGCAATTGTAATATGGTATATCTGCATACAATATCCGATAAAGATGTATTAGCAAAGCAATAAGCGAAATGTATGTATTATGCTGTTAGTCACAGCTAGTGGGAGGATTGACATTTTTTATTTCTTGCAAGTTCTTTCAATCTCAATCTCTAAAGTGGCGAGAGTCAGTAGAAGTCAGTGGTGAAAGTTTTTACTGGTCATACAGATGGGAAATCGATTCTTTATAAGATACGGTACATATTTTAAAACACCAACTAGCTGCACTTTGGTTTTGTCAATAAACTACGTAAATGCTGAGAGAGATAGGTTCCAGATTAAACATTGAAAAGGCCCGCATTTGGACTGCGGTCCGCCAGTAAGTAACCCTTTTATAGAAGTTAAAATCTTGTTAAATTTTGAATGCCTTACTATCATGGCACCCAGTGTTTTGACACTCGCTATTTTGCAGTGATGCCCGAGAAGATATGCCCAGCACTATCCAATGCATATCGATAACATAAAAAGCAACGTACCGATGTGGGTTTGTCATCTGACGAATCCATGACAGGTTGTTCGGATTCTTTTTCTTTCTCCTCAATTTTTTCCTCCTATTACGAAAAAATCAACCAATGTACCAAGGGACATTATCCCGTCGCTGTGCGAATGTTTCTGAGATGCGCGCACTCTACGTAATCCATATTCATACAATTTCTTACGAATTTGAAATTTCTAGTTGACAAAAGATAGTGAAAAAGAGGTGTCCAAGACTATGAATACTCTGGAAAGTCATAATTCTCAAAAATGTGAAAGACAAACTCTAATATATAAGTTCAAACGACCTCTAATTTAGATATGCGGGCATCCTTTCTAATGCCAGAATTTTTAGATCATCATCATAATGTGGACATTTCAATCCATTCTAACGCAATGATCACCTTTTCTCCATCTTGAATCAAGGTCTGAGCAACGGAAACATCATCCACTTTGTCCATAGATTCCACTGGTGCCTTTAGAATAAATTGGTTCATATCAAAAAGTCACAAAACTCAAAAGAGTGCTGTGTATATGATCACATAAGAAGCCTGCACGGTTTGATTTATCAAGGATTTGGATATGCATCTGTCTTCTGGCAAGACATTCTGTATGCCATCAATTCTACTAGATAAGAGACCCATCAAACCCATTCACAATGCACATGGACCAACAGCACCCTGGTCTCGTTGATTTATGCATAATTGCATATTACTTCCTACCAGCATCATTCATGGTGCACAACATCTGTGAAATGATCATGTCATTTGACAACTATCAACGTACGTACAGTGTCTACAGTGTACAGTAGATGGAAGACCAGTGTCTCATTTAATCAGATAAAAATTTATTAATGTTACAGGCCCAATTAATTCTCTGGTTTGTCTTCAGGCTGAAAGATATGCAGAACTTGCTTTGATAACTGGTAATCCGGACAGGCAACACTGTTGCCATGCAACCCATTAAACAAGTCTCAAAAATAATCAAGTAGTTCAAAAGGGAGATTTAGTTGATGCATTATACGTAGTGGTCAATCGCAGTCGAGAAAACAATGGTGGGTAAAATTGAATGCCTTGCTACTCTAATACTCTTTATTTCTATTGGATGCCAAGAAGATATGTCAAGCACTATTATTTTAATGCATTAATCATCAGGAAAAAGTGACGTACTGAAGTGAGATTTTCATCTGACGAATCCACGGCAGGCTGCTCAGTTTTTTCTTCTTTTCTCTCAGTTTTATCGTTCTGTTACCAAAAATTTTATCAAAGCACTGTGTGACATCCTCTCTGTTTATTGTACTTTCAACTCTTGATATAGAGTACAAGAATAGTCTCAGAGTTAAATAAACTATGCTGCAATGAATTTAGTACCGAGAACAAGACCATACAAATAGATCTTCCCTTGTTAATTACATCAGCGGTAAATTATTTCAAAACTTTGCCTACGCTCACCTGATTGCTTGCTTTCAATTGCTTCCTGACCATGTGACCTCGGTATGCCGATTGAATCTTCAAAGCAGCAGCCTCCGATTGTTCATTATCACTAGGCGAGGTCAGCTCCTTCTCGGACTATAAAAATTAAGGGCAAAAGTTAGCAAGATAACTCGTACGCAGACCCTAAGCCAATACCTAGTGGTACAGTGACACATATATTTGAAATTTTCAGGTCATAAAAGATTGTGGGAAAGAAGAAATTAGACCTTGGTAGTTGCAGTTGATGTTTTTTTGAGGCACATACACCGACTCATGATAGACACACACATGATCTGTGCATATGCACATCATGCACTCACTCACCACTGGACAAGGAAGGTGCAGATATAGTCTTGTAGCCCAAGTCTTTGCCCACGCCTCCATGCCGTCCCAGTAATGCATGAGCGCCAAGCAGGGAAGTCATGGACACCAGTGTTACTGATCAGGTCTATGGTCTGACCAGGCCGGGGATCGAACCCACGACCTACCGATCACGAAGCCGGACGCTTCACCATTACGCTATCTTGCCTTGTCTTATAGATGGCGTATTTTATACGCGGCCATCATAGCTCCATGGTCACACCTTTACACTAAGAGGTCTCTGGTTATATTCTCTACCAGTGCCGGGTGAACAGAGAGGTTAGTTATACAAAGAGTTTTTGGAATAAAACTTCAACCAAATCGCAACACGGATCAATGAACACTGATCTGAAGTACTGTCTGTATTATTCTCTACTTCGATCCAATAAATTGCAAGATTCACCTTATCCTTATCGTCAGCCGAGGGTTCTACAGGCTTGGCATCGGACACATCGTCAACTTTGTCCTGGGATACATCCTGATGCTGTCAAATAGCCAAAGTTACAAAATTGGATCATCTACGCAGGCGAAGGTGACCTTGAATTTTCCCCTCCGTGACAATCTAATTGCTCAATCGATGCAATACAGAAAAATAAACAATACAGGGCACATGTGCATCTACATTTTGGAACCCTCAAATCTCAAATCTCCAAGTGTATTAGTAAGTTTTCTATTCTTGCACTACCGGTACTAACTTATATTGTTTAGTGTTCATACTTTCCCCTTTACTTTTGCGAGTTCAAGTCCGATTACCCTCTGCGCAAATCATGTCATGCAATTTACAGATGGATTGGCAAGAGTTTGTTATGTATCCCAGGGGTGCGATCAAGCTAGTTGAACTAAAGAAATCGCAGCGTTTATTCCTTTCTGATACCAAATACTGTGTTTGCATTTTAAATCGTTCTACCGGTGTCTTTTCCTTTCTCACCTAATGAATTTACTTTTAACCTAATCGAAATACATCATTGAAAAGCTTATTATTGCTACTTACTTCGTTTTTGTCTTCCAATTGCTTTCTTGCCTGGTGACCCCTGAAAGTCGCCTGGATCTTTAAAGCAGCGGCTTCCATATCTTCTTTATCGTCAGGTATTTCCTCCAATTTCTGTCAACAGATTTCAATTACATCTGTGGTTATCAACCTGGGGTTTCCTTATTTTTTCGCTAACGTGCTGATCTTATTTTTTACTAATAAGCTTCCCACACAGCCAATCGGCTTCAAGAAAGCCTGCGAGAATGTGGTGGCTTTCTTATAGTAATCAGCTCCCCAAATTTAGATGTGAGCCGCAGACCTTTCCATATAGTAAATTGGGCCGCCACCATAAAAGGTTAGGGGGCCACTCAATTACAGAAATAAAATATTGTCGAACGTGTCGCCATTTGGCAAAAAAAGCAATAGGTGTGCTACCTTGTACCAACAAAAGCGACTCGGGTATCTTTCGGATGACGCTCATTCCGGGTTGTATCATCCAATCTGGGCCCATCGTTTGGAAAGTTACATGTTGGGATGTCGAAATTGGAGAAAATAATTGTTGTGAAAGTTATGAAAATAGTGTTACATAGGTGGCGGCCATCCGTGATTAGCACCAGCTCAAAAATCTCCGTGTAGAGCAAATATGCACAATGCATTATTCGAATGCGTGTAAATGTAATGCCGGTAACACCTTCATGTAGGAATGTAGCCTATATATTTCGAGTATAAAAGTTAAACAGTTGGTTCGTGGTACAGAACTTGAAGATAGCTTTCAATACAACATCCATTGTAGTAAAATATTTATTCAACTCGAAGACTTTTCGGGTGCCTCTTTTCAAGAGTTAACGGCACACTGAATGGATTTAAACAGAATACTTCGCCTTTCTGGTTTTGCTTTTCATTCTGTTTAAATCCCTTCAGTGTGCCGTTAACTCTTGAAAAGAGGCACCCGAAAAGTCTTCGAGCTGAATAAATATTTTACTACAATGGATGTTGTATTGAGAGTATAAAAGTCTAAAAAAAAACAAGATATTAACCTCGTCTTTTTGCTCAAATTCCTGACTGGCATCCAAATTCTTATTTTCGACCACCTCTTCTTCCTTCATGTCATCCTAAACGGAAAATGAGTCGGTCATCGAAGCTGGCTTCACGACGGCTACAAATTCCTCGATGCCAGGCAAATTAACTCACGTCGATGGCGGAAGTCACATTTTGCGACTCGGCGACTTGCTCTGACGCCAATTCACCGACAGCTTCTTTATCATTGATATCGTCACTCGGCTTCTAAATTTCAACACTCTGGCAGTCAAAATCAGTGGTGCGTTTACGGAGATGGGTGACATGGCGGCTTCTCGATGTACTTACGCCTCTAACTTTTCAAGATTGGAAATAATCGACATTGGACGAATATGTATTTGAGCCAATTACAGAGATGGTCACACTAGCTAGTGTTGCCACACAAGTAGAAGTAGCAGTAATACCATAAATTTCTACTCAATTACAAGTACAATTAGCGATTTTTAAAATATGTCAAAACTACTTCGACTGAAGATAGAAAGTGAGGTCTGAAAACTACTCAAATATATAGTTTCAAGTTTCAACAATGACATTTGGTCGAGAAATCGCATTTTTAATTGTCAATCGGTGATAACTACCATCGAACTGAAAGACTACTAATCGCAGCCAACACAAAATGACTAGCAATAATGCAAATATGCGCGCCGAAAATATATTCAGTTACCATGATACAGGGGCTAATTCTGTCTATTACCATGACAATTTTACTCACCAAAAAGCGATGCAACCTATCCAAAAAGTACTATCCTTACAAAATCCATAGTATAGAAAAGTAAGTTGTTTTGATTCGAAAGCCGTGAAGTAAAAATGGAATTATCCTAAAAACATATTCAATCCAGTAAGTAGCAAAGCCTACTTGAGTACTCAAAAGAGGTAGCATTTCTTTATTGACCGTGTCTGCGGATTTCATAGTAAAGCCTGACTGGGAATAGGGATTCGCTCTTATATCTCAGTAAAAAAAGCAAACACTTTAACCACTGAGGCGATGGTTTCCCACATTTCGGCTCCATCATGGCAATATCACAAACACAACCTCAATGTACTGTACAATCTATACCAGTGGTTCTTAACCTTGCCCCCAGCGCCCCCCATTGGGCGGTGGCGATTTTGAAGGGGGCGAAAACGCTCAGGGGGCGATATGAGGGGCGCTGGGCTCAGGGGGGCGGTATGGGGGGCGCTGGAGAAAAATGGCTTCGCAGTAGATGATGCGATGATAGGACATATCCTTAATGAGTATTCAGAGCAAATTAACACCGAAAACTTCGTTATATATAGCCTTATATCGGTTTAATTGTCCATGGGCGCCTAAATCACTGGCATCGAATGTTCCTGTCTTGGCAATCTGAACCCCAGAAGACGAATTCCATCTGGCAGGGAAAAATATATGCCAGTGAAGAAATACCAATTTGAAATCGTGGTCGTCTTTTAGTTTAGTACGATTGGGTGACAGGGACATTCCTGTTGGGCGATTCTATATTTTTTGATATTGCAGACAGGAGGTCACGAAATAACATCATGCAACGAAGTCATACCAACGGGTTCGCCCGCCCGAATATGTTTAATTATTAGTTACGGGCCCTACAGTTTCCAAGACACCTCAAAATGTTCGCTTTAAGTTTTGATGAGTCTGCGCATACTTAACAACTCACTGCGCTGACCCTTGGACAACAGTGCGTAACGACTAAAAAAGGCCATAACTTCGGATTTGTTGTGCGCAACGTAGATTTTCTGCGCGCAGAAACCGTGTCAGCACTGCGCACGTGCGCAGCTTAGAGGGAACATTGTACCCCACTCAGCTCTACCGGTAAATCTTGTAACGTGAGCAGAGAGGACAAGAAATTGATAGCAATATATGTGCAATCTCCGATCTTACTGACCGATTTTAACAAGAATTATCGAAAGTTTTATCGCTCCGCACTGGCTCGCTAAACGGTAGACCTACAGCTGATTCCGTGGCAAAAGCGAGCAACGTGATGGGGGGGGGCCTATTTATCACCCTATGGGAGCCCAACACCCAAGTTTTTTCGTGGGCCTGACGAAGTGACGTTTCATTCCTGCCAACGGGTATACACCCGAAGATGTATATTTATTATTAAGGGGTCCCACCTTTTCAATCACACATCACTCAGCTTTACTGGTAAATCTGTTCACGTGAGCAGTGAGAGGATAACAATTGATCTCAATTTACATGCTTCGCGCGTCTATGCGAGACTATAGCTGTCTCAGTAATTGGACACCCGATGTTGATACCTAGTATCAGCAAATAGCGGACAGCCGAATGGGGTCTGGGGGTCAAGTCCCACGGAAGTGTGGTTTTATCACCCGATGGGGGCCCAGGACCAACGTTTTTTGTTTTGGGGGGCTGACGAAGTGCTGTTACGGCCCTGGTAACGAATAATTGTACCTGCGGACACGCCCGAATATGTTTAATTATTAATTACGTGCCCTTTATTTTCCTATACAAGAGCTCACTCAGCGCTACTGTTAAATCTGATTACGTGGGCTGAGAGGATAAGAAGTTTATAGCGATGTGATTACCACCTATTCATTCATGTATTATTGGAAATTTTGGTACCTAGGGCGACCAGGCCACACAAACTTTGCTGACCATCGAAATCACGCAATGGGATTCGTGGGGGCGAAGCCCTAAGAATTTTGGTTTATCACGCTATGGGTGCGCAAGGCAATCGTTTTAGGGGGGTTGACGAAGTGCTGTTACGGCCCTCCCTCTTACTCATTGTCTTTATTACATTCCCGACAATACGAAGTTGGGGGGCGCTGGAGCACAATAATTTTTGAAAGGGGGCGCTGGAGGAAAAAAGGTTAAGAACCACTGATCTATACGATCATACACCAAACTTATCATGCAAATTCGACCGAAAAAATGACATAAGACATCAAAAAAACACTCACATCAGCCGCAAGAGACATCGCCGGCGACTCAACGATAATCTCAGCCTGCGATTCTTTACCAGTTTCTTTGTCAGAGGTACCTTGAGGTTGAATCTGAATCCAAAGCCATTACGTTAGATAGCCTACCGTATTTAACAGGTGGTCTAGTCGTTTGATAGCTCAGTGACCGACTATATACTAGGCTACATGGCTACTCAACTAGCAGACTAGCAGTTTGAATGTGGACAATTTCAGTGTCGTTGAATCTATTATGGTTGATTTGCAAAAACAAAGTAGGCGTACAGTGTTTTTATTAGCTTTGTTCAGCGTTTTCAAAAATAAGCTTAATAAAGAATAGACTTTGCATGTGTATGACCAGTGTAAGGCTAGTCAAAACCTACTTGAGTGATCCAAAAAAGTAGGAGTACTTCATTAGTGACTTCATGCGGACAGAAACTTACCACTTTAGTCTCTCTCATTTGCTTTCGAGATCTGTAACCACGGTATGTGGCTTGAATTTTTATAGCGGCCGCATCGTTTAAGGTATCTGTCTTTTCCGGTTGTTCCTTGAAGAATGGATTGATCGGTGTCAATAAAAATTGATACGGTGCGCAAGGCTGAACCAGGCATGAAAGCTATCATGGATATATCAAGTTTCATGATAAATTGAAATTTTAATAAAATTCTCGGCACTTGAAAATCACAGCAGCACGGCAACCTCTGTTAACATATAACATTGATCCCAGCAAAGAGGAAAATTCATAACAGCCCGGACAAGATACTTGTTACAAACGGTTCTCGACCATGGTCCCTGACCCCCATGGACCTACTCCATGGTCTTCTAATGGTCAAAAGAAATATTTGAATCAAAAATCCCATCTTCAAGTTTCCAGATCGCTACTTCAAGCTAATGGACGGAGTTATAAGAATAGCTGTTGACAAGTTGGAATCAGATAGCGGCATAAAAGACATTGGACACACCTATTTGCCCCAAGCAGACAAAGATTGCCTGTACCATTACTAGACTATTCACAACAAAGATGTGACCATAAAAGATATCAATATTGGCCTTTAGAAGTTGATATCATCTGCCACATCAGGTATATAGAATGCCAATCAGGCTCATTAACAATACGGTTTTCAATAGGATGTGAAGTGCAAACGCAGTTGGTCCTGTAGCACTGAGAC
>ATSW01006829.1:0-21634 GCA_000444245.1 Botryllus schlosseri
TTCGGGAACTGCGGGTCCTTGCGACCGTCCCGTGAGTCCCGCGCTCTGCCGGAAGCGTCCGTTCGCCTCGCGACTCCCTGACCTCTCACGAGAACACGGACCTATGCACGATTATAGCGTGAACGCAAGTTGTCGGGCGAAACGAGAACCCGCAGCGATATTAGATGCCGCTCCTGCCGCGCGTCGGCCGGTCGGTGTTGCGAAAGAGCGTTTACGTATGCCCGAAAGATGGTGAATAGGTGTCGCGGCCAGCCGCACGCCTCTCGCGTCGTGGCCGTCCTGGAGCCGGTACATGCAATTGAGCGCCGACCGTCCGCGGAAGGCGNGCAGTTACCGACAACGCTCCGGATAACCACGCGTAAACGGCAGCTTCGGTGTCTCGTACACCGCTGCGACCGGATCAGGGTTCGATCCTAGAGAGGGAGCGCAAAATTGTGGGTGGTGGTGCATAAATCGAAAGGCGCCTGTCAGGCGTCGCGTCGCCAAGAGCGTCGCACGGTGAAACCGAACGAGACGAAGGTGTAAAATTATTTGTGAGCTGGGTGCACGTGACGAAAATCAGATATATGCAATTCAAGTGTGGCGAACAAAATCGTTAAGTGCCTTGCGGTGGAGTCGGTGTGACGCAGCCGGTGAGGATTGGCCGTACAGGTGGAGAGAAAGCCGTCAAATGCCACGACAGGGATAACGTACGTGTCACCGACGGGAATTCGTTACCATGACGGAATTTCCCGAATCTCGAATAACGATGCGAAGGAATTGACGGAGGCAAAGTGCCGGTCGAAGCTTAGGCCGTGGTCGCTTGCGTGCGAACGGCTGGGTGTCACAGGAGCTTAAGAAGGAAAGACGGTGGCGGTCGATACTCGGCCCGAACACTAAAGCCTCAGACGGCTTACAAAACGGCCGCAGACGGCCGCTACCTGAAACCGGTCCTCACGCCCTGCCGGTAGTGCGAAGTGAACACGGACTCCAAATCATATGCGTAACGACAACTGGTTGACCTTTTGAAGGATCGGGATCACGTTCGTCGGCCTTGAGCAAGCCGATGTTCAGAAGCGAGCGTGGCGGGGAACGGGTCCGAACGCCTCTAGTCACATTCCATAGAACTACCACTATAGTTTGATGAGTGGCGAGCGAGTGTATATATAGCTCAGTGGTGGCGAGATAACGCAGTGCTATAATCCGCGGCTGCAACGCCAACGAGTGCGGGTTCGAGTCCGACCGAGGTCGACTTCAGAATTCCTCTGAGTGTTGGAGGTATATCTTGGCTCCTCCTCACCACCCCATCCGCGTAAGCGGTATTTTACGAAAAGCCTAGAAGTGAGCCGTTACGAAAAAAAATGAAGAATATCGGCCTGGTGTAAATGACCATAGTAGTCGACGAACACCATGATACCACAAAACAAACAAACTGTATTTATTATAATCTGTTCCACATAACCCACCGATATTCACGAACTTCAGACAAGATTTTCCTTCAGCTTGTCCCTGTCTGTGCGACACCACTTGTGCAAAATGCAATCACGTTTATTGGTGTCAAGTAGGGTTACCATATTTCTGCGGAGCAAATTCCGGACACACTTTAGCGACCACTAGCGGATTTTAAAATGAGGTATGGCACATTGCCTGTCAGTATGACGTCACACTAGCAAAGATTTGCCTATCGACCATGGGTGGTCACTGGTCACGATCCGCATCAGGAGCCGCTATAACGTTAGGTCGGTGCATTTAAGTGATTGTGTCTTGTAACCAGCATCGAACCAACCCCTCATGTCCAAATATACACTGATCTTGAGCCCACCATAGGGTAATCGATGCAACTTCTAGGGCCTTACTCTCAATGTTCCCTCTAAGCTGCGCACGTGCGCAAATGCTCAATGCCCACTTCGTGGTCGGTTGACTAAAAAAGGGGTCAACTCTCCGGCTCAACTCCCGAAATACAGTTTTTCTTTCACATTATCCGTCGGTTGACTAAGAAAAAAGGTCAATTTTCAGGTTCAGCTCCCGAAATACCGACCGGAGCGTTACTTCAGTGCTGCTTTGCTCTATCTCAGTCGAATTTTGCCCTGTATTTAACCAAAGTCCTCAAAAAAATATATATCGGCTTTCAATTAAATAAAAGGGCAAATAAAACAGGAAACAAATGAACATCAAGATAATCAGTTTTGGGCCCTTATTAAGCGCCTCCAGCGTGGGCAGTCGTGGGCGTCTTCGAGCGATAGCCCGCGTTGCGCTAGCTCGGTCTCTATTGTTGAGCGCCATGTGGTTCTATTCCAGCCACCTCTGCGCCATGGCTCCGTCGGAATGTGGTTGATGATGGCGGCGGCTGGTTGATCGTCTTGATGCCGCACTAGATGACCGATTAAGCGTAAGCGTCGTTCAGCAGCCAGCAAACGGCATGGGACTGTTTTTGTGAGTTTGCGCAGAGCATTGGTGGATATGTGCTCCGGGTGGTGGATGCCGAGTGCGTAGCCGAGGAGTGCATGAGGAGTGCATAGCGGAGGAGTGCAAGAGGACATGTGCATGGGCGTCCTCCGAGGACACTTTCAAAAAATTCTAAAAAGAGGACAAATCCTCTTGAAAGAAGACGTATGGTAACCCTGCATTATATGGCCCGAGTCGTCGCTACGTATCGTGCACAATAATATATCACTTCACTGATATGTAGGGTTGGAATTAGACAGATATGACATCACGTGACGTCATAAGGTGCACGTTAGCGCTCACACAGAACCTTTCAAAAAGGTTGGCGTTACCACGAACCTAAACCTTTGAGAGGTTCACACCGTCCCTAGGAATTATACATCGTAAAGTCATGTCATGTCACACCGATAAGACTATTTATGAGTCTAAACTAAATGCAGATCTGGTTGCACATCCGGTCATTTTCAACTATTCATGGTCGCGACTCCATTTCTAATTTGAAAATGTTTTGATAAGCTGATCACTGAAAAACGGTCAGCACATTTACCAGACTTAATCACGGCCTATTTTGGAAGCTGGTTACGTTCAACATCTTCGCGAACCCCAGAATAAAGACAAACGATCCCCAGGTTTAGAGCCAATCAATATCTTTGACTAAAGCATCTAAATGGCCTTACCCGACCCTAGTAATACAGCGTTCTCCTATAATTGCGATTACAATTAGACTTATTTCAGTAAATGAGGGTTATTTTTTAATAATTTTTGATTGCATGTTTTGCGAGGGTCGTGGTTCACATATTAACATCCATGATTGTGACACTAAATCGCGCACAGCGCGAAGAAAAAATTCAGGTGGTCTAAATCTGCTTAAAAATATTATCGTTTCTGTTGATTTACGAAAACATTTTAATCTTTTTTCAAACCTTCAAAATTCCGAACATTTAGACATATTTTGGAAATTCCTTCCGGACGCGGTTTGAACAGTGAAATTCCGGACGTATGGCAACTCCAACATATGTCCTCCTTCAGGAGGATTTGTCCTCCGTTTTCAGGAAATCGAAAATGTCCTCTGAGTACGCCTAAACGCCCTCCTTTTTGGAAATCCGTCCTCCTTTATAGCTTTGACAGTCAAGATAATGGACAATTGGACATAAATGACGCGAAATCTGCAATGCGCTCGTTCGAGTGGGTCATTCGGGAGTATAGGACTGGAATAATGACATTATTATTATTTTATGATGTGTAAAAAGTGTCCTCCTATCGAGATTCCGAAATATGGTAATCCTAGTAGGGGTGGTGGGGAGTACCATGTGTCCTATTTTAAGAGGATTTGTCCTCTTTTTTCATTAAATTTAAAGTGTCCTCGGAGGACGGCTAAATGTCCAATTTGGGCAATTTGGAAATTTATCCTCTTTTTTTTAGACAAAGTGTTAAAATGCGAACAAAAAATGGACTCCGACGCAGCAAACGCCGGAGTTGGCAAGACAAGCAACGGAAAATACGGCGCGACGGGTACTTCGGGAAAAGATATGGGAAATATGACCATTTTTTTAGTCAAGACCGCTGAAGTGAGGTAAAAGCGGGTAAATCGGCAGTCGAATAGTGATTAACTTTTTTGTTAGTCAACACAGTACTATTGGTCGAAAAATTTTCAAAATCGCCAGTTATTTCTTTTCCGGTACTGGAGCTTTAAGAATTTCAAAAAATGTCCTCTTTTTCGGATCTCAAAATAAAGTGACCCTACCTGATTGGTCATTCACATTCAACTTTGACACTTGGATGTGCGAAAACCCTTTGTTCATTCGCAACCTATTAGGTAGGATGTATGTGATCTGGAATCTGAATTCCAGCGCGACATGGATCGCGCAAATTTCCCGGAAACAGAAAGAGACGTGACGGATGCCGAACAGGACACATAATATATAATTTATGAAATTCGAATGTGTCAATCAGGAGTCATTCGGGTTTAATACTACACCGTGCATTTCTGGCACTTATACCGTTCCGGTATCCTGCTGTTATAGCATAAGAAGATATATATAGTGAAGATAATCGGTCTTAAGCATGGATTACGCAATATCGTTATGCAAACAACTCCAACATAAACTCCTTTAACGACCGGCACGATTTTATATTATGTCGTGGAATTATGGGATATAAACAATAAACATTATTATGCATCGAAAGTGTATAGGTGATAGTCTGCTAACCTCATGGATGAAATAGTATATGGTCCCAGGCTTTTACACAATAGCATTGGCGACATATGGATGAAATAGTCAAAGTTCTCAGGCATATTATCCATACTACGATAGGATTGAAGAACCATTTGTATAGATACACAAGAAGAAGGATGGATTACTGTCCATTTGTCAGAAGATCCATCGTCTTGGAACACGCCCAGCAAATAGATGTTTTGATTTCACAAGCGCTCTATCTGCACTTTATTATTCGATATGAGTAACATTTGCGCGTACTCTCCGAAGGGTTACTGGATAAGTGGATATGATCCAATAATCCTCACATAGTGATTTTTGACGAAAATATATAGCTAAGTATTTGAAGATGTCAGGGTCAAATGCGGTTCACTTGAGTTCCTCGAAAATGTTTTATTGAATCACAACTTATTCATAGTATTCGCCCGTGACGATTGATACATCCGAGCAAATATGCACTGCGTCAAAGACGATTTCTTCCTCACCTGGACTTTTCTGGACGATCATCCGTGGAAACTGAATGTTTATGTTTAGATTTGTGGGGTAAACAAAATTTATCCGCCCACAAAATAGCTGTCACTCTAAGCTGTGTGTCTAACTGTGAATAATGTTTACTCGATAACAAACGTTTAGCATCGTTTTCGGGATATGTTCAATTGTGAAGATAGATCGGGGGACTACATTTCTGCAAATGAAATGACTAATTCGGCGCCTTTATATATACACCAATAAAGATTAGTCCTGAATATAAGCGAAAAGAATTGATGCGGAATCGATTTTCTCAAGTGAACGCTTGGAGTGTGGCTAAAACTATGTTGCTGTCATTCACTGGTCAACACATATTTTTAGGCAGACAAAGTAAGAGNGGTTTTGGGGGTTCTGAAGGGCACTGATTCCGAATANGACCTTAGTTTTTTCAAATTNGCTCTTGTTGTGGAGATAACTCATGGGGCTATTTTGACCAAAATCTCCCATTTTCGCGGTAATGACTAGATATNANATCGGCTNAGTNGTACTATAAAGTTTAGAAATTCAATCTACTTGTTATTTTTACACACAGACGACTCTTTTAAATCAAAATACAGCAACAGCACTATATTCAGGGGTAATAGATTTATAATATAATTACAGACTTTCACGGATATCATATACATAAATAAACTGCAGTCATGTATATAAGTATTTACATAGATACTCAAATAACGTGATATTAATTCAATCAGTTTTACGTCAACCACCTATTGTAAGTTTGAAATAATCAGTTTGAATATAATATTATTAATTTATTTTAAAGCACAATTGTTTTTTGTACGATTTTCGCCTGTAAGCTATTTAATGCAGTTTCTCGAAAGGTTCCGGCAATGGTCTGCCATAATATGTTCAATGTTCATCTCATCTGCCCTGATATCTTTATTTTATTGTTCTGAATTGTTGGTAGAACCTCTCGCCTTGCTAATCAACAGGATGATCAGGAAATATATCAAGATGACTGAGCCGGAAGTGAACTTTTTTTTATGCTCATGTTTGTGCTCAAGTTTTCGATATGAACATACAAATTTTGGGACTAACTGTTTAGTTGGATGCTTCGTGATAATCTAAAAGTTTTATTTACTGCATCTTAGTAGAAATTACATGCAGTGAACTCCTTCCCAATGTCAAATTGGAATCTTTCATCGGTATTCGAATATATCAGATACCATATTTAAGCTTCTCGTTTGATAAGGTTACTAGCTATACCCACTTTTTTGACTCAGCGGAAAATTATCCATATACCAGTCAAAAGAAATGAGACGCATATGAGTATTGTAGTTGAGCTTTTCAAGGACAAATTTCATAGTTTTATACCCCTATTTAATCTTTGTAGAATGACCAATTAATACAGGAGAATATGTATATTTCCGTTGTGCAAAAGTAGAGGGGGGAGATAGTGTAGTGGTTACGATAAGCGCCAAGCACGCAGACGGATCTGGTTCGATTCCCGTCGGAGGCTTATCCCGGCTCCTCTTCCTGCCGTTGCCGTTCTTATGGTGACAAAATAGCCCAGACAAAGACCCGACGAAAGAAAGCGCTCTCAATGAATGGAAAGAACTAGTAAAAAGGGCCGCGGCTTCAAAGAAATCAGCATCGAAAAAGAACTGCGACATCGGGCAATCTAGGCCGAGGTGTATGTTAGAGTAAAGGATCGCTACTGATGCGTGTCGTTCGACATCCTCCTATCTGTTCATGACATCGCATTGTGTCTTATCGCATTGTACATCGTGTGTGACTTGTTCGGATCAAAAATATTACCCAACCATGTTATGTTATGAATCACATATCTTCAATTGTTATTGTTATGTTCGTGTATTTACGTTGGTAGCGTTTCACTCTATTTTGTAGAGTAATTAGCGCCAATCATTATTTCCTCGTGTGCCTTGCGTTGTATTTATACCCTATGTTCTGTCATTTACTGGTCTTTCGTTTAACTGCCCTCTGGATCGTGTCGCCTGTCTTAAAGTTATTCTGCTGATAATATAGTGATTTCGTATTGCAACCTCGTCGTATGAGTTATTGTTCAAACAAGATCAAGAACATAACAGTTATGCCAAGCAGTTGGCTAACTGGGCATCGCGAGACTTTGGCAGGGGCCCAGAGAAGACATTTGAAGTGGCTGCATTTTTCGCAGTTCTCCCTTGCGTATTGTATCGGGAGCGCAATAGCGTCAGATTCACTCAACATTGATCAAGTCCTTTTGCGCCTTAAGGTGTAGGCCTAGAGATTTCCTTTTATTGAGTAATAGAACCCCACTAATGCAACAATTGCCAATAAAATACACATGTATGTCGTAAATAAACACCTCTCTGGTATGCATTTTCCATGTACGTTTATCTCTGCACTATTTTTACAAAATTCGGACAATCAATTGAACTCCAGCCCTTCGTTTTCTTTCTTCGTCTATTTTTTGAAAGCAGACGTATATAGGCAAATAGGCATACACCACTATTCTAATTTACTCAATTCATTTAACGTCAAGGCGCAATCTGAATTTCAACCTGAGAGCTGCGTGGGCTTGTTACTATACTAATTGTTACTTGTATTTGTACAGCAATAAATCGGAAATAATGCAATATATAGACATCACATGATGTGTATTGCAATATCGAAGATTGAGCCGCGGTTTTATGAGTGCGCAAAATAAGCACATTGTTCACATCAAATTTCGAGCAAACATTATTTTGTTATTTCATTTTTGATGTTGTATTCATCATGATAATGGCATGCAACAAATTGACAAGCGGCGCAGAGAATATTATAGTCTTTCTGCCCGCCCAAGGAAACAAATTCTCATTGCACACCTAAAAATGGGCGTTTTCTTTCTCATAAGGTTTGCGTGAATGCCGAATTTATGCGAAAGGTGACGGTTTGTTGGGATTATCCCTGAGTTATGACACATAAAACTGTGTTAACAGATGCATGTCATCGCAACTCGAGAGCGCCATTCGCCGAATATTTTAGTCATTGCGTGCTGCTCGTTGCATGCGAATGAAGGAGTTACGATTCGGCTGGCGTAACATGATATTCTAACATTTTTGGAACTCTTGAATTCATCGGAATCGATATCATATTTACCAAAAATCGCAGTCATTATTCTAATCAAGTTCAGTCTTCAGTCTTATACATAATATGGCCCAATATGGCCTTGTACAATTGTGCATAATATACCCTACGGAGAACAGCCGTATGGGAAAATTGGTCAAGTTAAAATGGGAACATACTGCATGCAGAACCAATATCTTGGGGGTAAAACTCGGAAAACCGCAACATTTCATTTGTTCGTGAGATCACCACGGGACATAGCGTATGATCAACAGCGCGATAACTGACCATTGACCAAAGCCATGCCAAGCAGCGCTTACCAACCTGTGTCGCTACTAAACATGGGATGATGGTCCTCGATTACTAGATTACACGTGAGCATAATTTCATGTGACATCGTTTTCGATTGCACTTCCATTATTTACTATCGTGGCCGGAAATAACAAGCGTATAGTCCTGCGTTTATCACAGAGTAAGATGAAAACTATCTTCCTGTGGGTATTGTCGTAACTCATCTTCCGAATTATTATTAAGTAACTGCAACTGCAAATATAGCTGGTGGAGGAATTACTATCGGGATGATTCGAACGCCACAAAGGTTCGGGTTCGCGCACACACACACACACACACACACTAATATACGAACATATATTATTATCAAGTGTCGAAACTAAACTACTTAACGAATATTTTAAGAGAAATTTTCGAGGGCCGGACGAATATTTTAAGAGAAATTTTCGAGGGCCGGTATAAAGTTAGGCGATACAAGATATCTTGTAGTTCTCTGTTAAGTCTCCTTTCTTACTAACCCCCATGTTGCAATGGGTGATACGAAGTTCAAATTTGTGGAACTTTGGCTAAAAATGTCAAGATTTCTCAAAAAAACGTTCACAGGATACAACATACCAGGGTTCATTTGCGAACGCGAAACTATGACTGATCATTGGTTGTGATGTCGAATACGAACTTTCGCACTTTCCCTAGATCTATTATGGCGATGCTATTGTGATGTGCCCCGAATAGGCTCTGAGCAAGACAACGATATTAGTTAGTCTACCGAGTACCGTCGCGCGATCTTTGAAGGGAGCTCCAATAGCGTACGTGGTATTGAGTTTCGCATAGATTCCTGCTTGAACCTGCCCTGTAATCAGCTTTCGGTCGTGGGTAAAGTTTCTAGCTGAACAGACGTATAACTACCGCAACCGCCTGCACAAGGGGTTGGCCTAATAGGCTGCACGAAATAAACAAGAAAATAGCCTTTATTTTGATTTTGGCATAGGTTGGAACAGACGATACATGCTCTCGATATAGTGCCGTATAAATTGTAAACATGCAAAAAGACATGAAATAGCATCTCGAAACAAAAATGCCGGCAAGTTACAAAAGATTACCCCATTTTGTCAAATCGTCAGCATAGCAGGTCTCGAATGCCTGAGATTCGCTATAACGCGGAATGAAGGAGAGTGAGCGTTGGCATATTCACAGTTGAAACGCCTGAGAAACTTGCTCAAAATTTAGAAAACAGTATTTTGCGGACTTGTCACAGTGCCCGCAAGAACGTGTAATTTGGCAAGAGATATGAATCCTTGCAACGCATTGCAGGCTTTGACCATAGATAACTAACTTACGTAGGTTAGTTATCTATACTTTGACCAGCGTGTACTCGCTGCTTTGAAATCAAGCACGATATGCTTGGTGAACTCCTCTGGACAGCATACCAGCGTAGCCATCATGACATCACAGCCGTACTTCCGTTGCTTGATAAAACAGGTAGTTGTGATCCAACAGCGCTAGACTTGCTTGGCAGCGTGCTGCCTACCTGAAAATCTATACCATTCGTCAGCTTTTCAGCGAAAAATCTGCCATAACAGGATAGTGATCCGAGACGTTACCGACTGTATCCAGAATTGACGCGTTCCTCAAAACCAAACCCCTGTAAAAAATATGATCGACGGCGGCTTTCCTATTGAGCAGAGTCGTTTTGGGAGGATCGGAACTGGCATCTCTGCAATCACAATCGCATGTCTCGTCATCCCACCGCGGCATATTATCGCAAGTGTAATTAAAAAACCGTCTCGCGGGCGGACGTTTCGGCCACAGCGCACTTTTGAACTCGAGCTCGCCCCGAAACCAGATATCAAGTTCCGGTTCGGACGGGTTGATGTTGAAGTCGCCCATCAATATCACGGGTTCGCTTTGAGGCAGCGTCTCTATGTCGCGGCGTATGAACTGCATTTGCTCGCAGGAAAGCTGCGTTTCTCGGCTGCAAGTCCAGTTTTTGTAAACAGCGTGTACCGTGTACAGGTGGAGTTTGACTGAAGTGTTGACTCCGAATTGGTCGGGTATGACGGTTGTTATTTTAGCCATGGTGTAAGTCGGCAGAGATTTCACGTCTCGGTTAGGTAAAGTTAACGCCTCGGTAGAATAGATCGGAAAAGCAGATAAGATTCCGACTTCCAACGATCCTTTCTTCGGGTTTACTCGTGCGCTGCTTTTACGGCAGCTTTTCGATTGCAGAAAACCAAACACGTCTTTCCCACCCCAATAGGGGGTATGTCCGGTAGCTTCTTGCAATGCCAGAAAATCAGGGTTGTACGCGGCGGCTACGTTCGACACCGCGTCTAAGTTGTCTCGACCGGTATAAGTGTGGCCCAACAAAATATTCCATGATAACACCCTTATATCGTACTCAGAAATATTTCCGCGCAAATTGTCCCGCCCAGTATCACAGCAGTTAGTGTGCGGACTAAAATACCCTGCTTTTCCTAACGATAAAAGAGTGGCGAATAATGAAATGAGTAGTAAAAACGATATTTTCGAGAACTTCGTTTTGGAAGGGGTATCAAAGCTGTCTGTCCATGTAGGTTTCGACGCCCGTGTTGCAGTAGATTTCTTTGCACCCGGCGACTCGATCAAAGGACTCGCTGTTGACGACATTTCACAGTCAACAAAGCTCGAGGTTGGGAACAGCAAAGGACTTAAAATCAAAGGCATCACGGAAGGTATCAACATTAGTAACAGAACCAATGTCATGTTTCCGTGAAACATCGTAACCACTTGAGGATTGATGAACATAATTCCGACGATATGGTGAATGGCGAAAACCAGGCCTGCGATTAGAAGAAAACATGATATCCTCCAACACTCCGAAACGGTGCCGGTGGTCGCGCGGTTCATGCTGGCGAGAAGCTGTTGCGACATGACCACAAGCACGCGGACGAGAACAGGAGCGGACACGCTCAGAAGTCCAGCTCCGACGCAAATCCACTTCGGACTCGCGAGGAGAACCAGAGTACCGCCGGTCAACCAAATGATGGGAACAGACGCCATGATGAAGCATCCCGGGCATTTTGAGATCTGCGACTGTAAGAGACAGAAACTATTACTACATTGTGAATCAGAGGTCCGTTCGCGTATACAGCTTAATCTGTAGCTGTGATGACAACATATGGGTCATTAAATTCAGAACAGATAGCACTAACTTAGCATGTTTCCAGAGGCGTTCAGTAACGAGGTACGTCCGCTTTTTCGGAGTACTCAAGTAGCATGCCTGCTTAAGTGCTTAGACATGTGGTGATGTTTTACACTACTTCTATTTCTACTCTACAGGTTTCGATTTTTTACGTAAAACTAGTTCTTTACTTACTCGGAAATCTCGCTGCACGTGCTCGTACTTGAGCAGGAATTGACGACGCTACTTCTACTTCTACTATCCGAGTACCAACGATGACTAGTCTGACCACCTCTGCTGCATATGGTCGCATAGGAATGATACATGATTTGAGTGGAGTATTAGAGAGCGACTAATTCTCGAGTTGAGTTTTTACGGTCAATGGGAGTTATATTGTAAACGTTGATTTTTGTTTCGATACCTTCTTTCTTCGGCCGAAGTCGTGAAATCTCGAGCGGTTTTATTATAATTATTATCGTTAAAAACAGTGACGCTTAACGCCAGTAAGACCAGATGCGTCACGGACTTGAAAATAATGCCGTAATACGAAATTAGGGCCAATTACCTTTACAAAATAAGTGCAAACGCATTTACCAGGCCAGAGAACACAAACTATTTATGTAATATGCAGACTGGTACAAATTCACAAATATTTACCGCACGTCATAACGAACTGTGCACCTTCACCGATAACGCAGACCGCAAAAGATATGGCATCTAGCTGAAAGGAGCATTTCCAAAACCTCAGAGCATTTATTTGAACAGCTTTACAGCCACTGCTATATGCTTGGAGTGAAATAAACTAAAAAGGCCGCATTTGGACACCTGCCCCTGCAATCTATACGAAATATATCAATATCCCCACTCCCCAAATCTGGAAGTCGCAGATTATAGTTCTCTGACTACTACCATGTTCTGAATTCACGAATATTGCCGATATTTTTTTACTTCGAATGACCATATTTCTATGTGTGATATCGACTCGATATTATCGGCGAACAGATAAATCCATCGAGATTTATTTGTAACGCAGCATCCAAAACACGTAGCACAAAGCAATGCGCGTTGGTGAAAACGAAATTTATGTGAATCACTAATCAATCCGCAACGTTCACACAAAGCGCAACGAAATATAGGTGCGGTCTAAAAATGTCAATTTTCTTTAATGTTGAGTGTAACTGGGATAATTTCTTGGTGTCTAAAAGATACATATTTGAACTTTATACTTTGTGATGTCATAATTGAATCACTCACCTACTTCATTTCGCCCAGCCTTATACTTATATACTTATAAACACCGGCGACGCTCGCAGGAATGTAAGTTCAAAGTTACATTGAAAAGTGGTATTGCGAAATACTATTGGCTCAAAATGCAGAAAAGTGGAATCATTTCATGTAAAATACGTTCTTGTTGTTCATGCACAAAATAGCGAACCTCAGTGTAAAAGGTTTGATATTGGAACACGAATGTATCTGCCGTTCGCCTTCAATCTATTGAGGTACTTCGACTTGGTTTCTGTTACAGCAAACAGACGGCTATTAGCGTTACGCACAAAATGACTTCTTATCCAATTGGACTTGATCACGTCTCTCAGAAATATATTTGTCAGAATTAGAGATCAGCGCATACACATTACACAGACATTATGGTTTTTTATATCACCCTCAGCGATATTCCACAGGGAGAGATTGTCAAAATGGGAGTTTTAAATGGGATTTTGAAAGTAGAAAACGATCGCAGCGTTCACTGCTTATCAACAGATCATATCGCAATACGGGTGAGGCAGCAACGAATAATACGCCAGCTCATGCATGTCTTTGCGGCGCGCAGATTGGGAACCGATGCATTAGTCTTTTATATTGTAAATTTGCCGACCAACGCGACCTGCATATAACATATCGTGGTGATGTCACATAGTATGTGCTGTGCATATGTGCTTTGTCCTACCCTCGTATTTATAGCACGCTACTATAATTGACGAGGGAAGATTTTCAATTTGATATTGATATTTGAAACAGTAGCGCTATTCGCCCTCTCTTCGAATCCGACCCTCGACGCTGCCTTGGTTTCAAATTTCGGCGTAGGAATTTATAGCCACTTATGGAACTTATACAGAAATCAACGCGACCATCGCCGGTATATATACTCTGTAGATACGCTGTCGGTAATTGAGCGATCGTCAGCGTCAAACGTGCTATTTGGTTCTCACATGATCGCTATCGATAAACCAGTGCATGTGCAATGTTTCCACGCATTATACCGCGTACTTGATCGACCCGTTCGTTTTGCGTTTAGCCGCGATCGCTAAATTCAGCGTAAGTCAAAGATAATGGCCGGTATCGAAGACCTATCGCCCACGATATGGGTAAAGTGATACGATCACTGTCATAATCGACAGATTATATCTATGTAAATGATGTCGATGATTCAACGATCGACATTGTAAAACGATCCATTTGGTAGTCACACTATCGTTTATTGCTGGGATTTGGTAATATGCTTCCGTATATGATAACACGGACTCAAGTGTTATAGCCACGCTAGTTTTGTGTGTTCATTGCAATCGCTAAGAATAGCGGGAATGTACCATCTGAGTCATACAATGGAAGTGGATTCTATGCATTCTTAGTGGGTGGGTGACACTTTCTCGGGAAATTCGATCTATTCAACATTTGAGATTCTATATGCCTGTATGAATTTCGAGATACGCCACTTAATTTCGGTACGCAAAGTGCAGGAGCCAACGTAGATTACCCAGCTACACATGAAAAACAAGTGACGCTCGAATAAGCCATCGATCGCACCACAGTCGCGAGATTTTCGCAAGCACCTCCACACTTTCAGACGAATCGGGCTGATTCATGGCGAGATTTAAGTCAGTCGCGCGCGGCAACTCTTTGAAAACCAGTGGCGGCACGTCCAATTAATACGGTTCCGGATGGTTTAAAACCGGCTTCCAGCTAGACAATACAAAGGCGGCCAAATACCTCTAAGACAAGGACGGTAAGAGAAAGGCAGGAAAAATCCCGACAATATAAAAGAGAACGATGCATTTGACCTATCAACCCAACCAAAGAACCTATATGGTCGACCGCGGTGTGTAAATTCGATTATTACATTGCTCTATGCTTAATATTCAACCTAGGTGGTCAAAATAGCCGGCGTTGCTACTGAAAGTCGAAGTAGAAGCTTCGCAGTTAATTTCTACTCAATTCGAAGTACAAGCAGCGATTTACAAAACTTGTTACAACGGTTACAAGCGGAATTATAAAACGAAGGCTCGAAAAGCACTCAAGTATGTGTTTGCACAAAGCAAAATTGGTTGAGGGGTCGTATCAGTCAATTGGAGGTGACTGCGTTCGGAATTTCGGGGCGAATCTTCGCGACTAACGCAAAATGACTGATATTCTCAGATGGGCGCAATTTTGGAAAATACATTTAGCTAGTGGGATACAGAAGCTAAATAATTCGGTTGTTATGACAATTTCACTCATAAAAAGGATGCAAACCTATTCCAAAACTACTTTCTACTTCTTCTTCGCTTAGATAACTATTGAGTAAAAGTGAAAGTAGTAACCGTTCGAGTATGTAACGCAGGTAGGCAAAACCAGCTTGAGAACTCCAAGAAAGAAGTAGTTCATGACTTACCACCTCTGGTATTAATAACAGTTCTGAGACTGGATGAAGACCTATTTCTATAGTCATTTGCACGGAAGAGGCGGACACGAGCACATCTCATATTCGTCTCATTCATAGTCTCAAAACGAAGACACTCCCCGATAGACGTGCGACGCGAGTGCAAGCAATTATACGTTCCGAGAGTTAGTAAACACACAGAATACACTGAGAATCACTTACATCAGCATTGGAGTTGTTGTTCACGTAAGCGGTCCGGACTCTGATCAGACCTTCTAGATTCAGTAAAACCGCCAAACAGCAGCCGACCGCGAACGAAATAAACACCACAAAACCGCACAGGTCATCGTCGAATCCGCCCCACAGGCTAAGAATGACCGGGGACGTAAAAGTCCACAGGAACAGGTAGCACAGAGACCCGATCGCCGGGGCTGTGAGTGCGTAACAGTACATTCCGTTCAGACAGGACGCCTTTGAACAGCATGGTCCGCGAATATCAGCAGACACGGTGTCTTCATCTTTGATCTTCGTTTCGTCATTGTAAGGTGCATAGTCGCCCTTGACATCGTCCTCAAAATGAGAGGTGCTGTCATAAATTTTCTGCTCCCCCGCTGGATTGCCGCTGTGCGAGGATGGCCTCACTTTTAACGAATGATTTGTATCGCCTTTACTGTCGGCATCTTGGTACGAATCGCATCTCGACCGTTTTAGCGTCTTCAACACCGATAAAATGATAGTTTGTTTCAGTGAATAGTTTCTGTGATCAAGGGCTCGTACGCAGGAATATATTGAAACGACCACCGCGCATATCAGCGACGATGTCCAATATTCATAGAAAATGTTAACACCGTAATAAAGCCATCGTAAACCCATCGCTACGACAGCGGCCGCTATGACATCACACCCCGTGATTCCTTTGGAATTTAATGCCACTACTCTTGGAGATGTTTCACATCCCGCGGGGGATTCCCGGCGTTTTGAATCACGCGCGTGTAAACGCAGCATTATATGTAGTTGGGTGGCGAACATCGCGATATATAAAATGAGTGTTCGACCTGCTGGTTTATCGTCCATGAAAGGCAGTGATGAAAGGAAAAGGCTTAGAGCAGGTACGGTACGCCCGCACACGGTCAAGATTGCAGTCAGTACGCTTTTCCTCGACTTGGAAAGTTTCAAATTATTGCACACTGTGTAGATAAAAGAGCACACGATCCCTTGAAAACAGGCACTTGCGAATAAGGAGGTGGCCCATATGGATATGCCTAGAGTTTGCGGCTCTGTGTTATGCCACATTGTCGCCTCGACGAAAGCTTGAAGCGAGCACCATTGCGTGAGCAATATCGTCGCATCTCCGACAGCGTTGAACAACGCTTTCATCATCATCCAGAAGCAGGTCGCCATTGAGATAGTGCGGAAATCGTCAGGTCATCATTTTCTCGTTATATATATATTGATAAGTATATCTCCTGGAAATGAATACACTATCAGCATTTTATCGATACATAGATTGTTACATATAAACTACTGTAGTGGAGTGTCATAGAGTGGAGTGTAGTAGAGGTATGAGTAATTGAGTAAATGCGTTCGTCTTCGAATATCGATGCCACCTATGTGTGAAACGACGCAATACACTTGTGGCATGAACACAGAACAGTGAACACATCATCACACCAACACTTACATAGTACAGATAAGCCTCCCGTCACTCATGCCTCGTCAAAGCTCAATAGTAACTGACATGGTGGATCTGACGCCGCCATGGGTGAATAAACCCGGTTTTTGAATCCGAGATGTGTACGCTTGAGTGACATGAAAGCTCGCAATCTCATCTATCATGTGGCGGCGGAGATACCGTCGTACTTTGACGTAAGTTTCGCAGGATCGTTTGAAGCCGAAAGTGAAACAATGAAACATGGAATACACTGACTTGTATTGTCATATATATGCGGTTCAAAAAGCGCATTTAGCTCGCACGCACTGCCTGATCTGTAACCGCAGTCCTAGCTCTGAAACTAAAAGTGACCTTATACACGTGCAGTGACTTCATAGAGACCAGATGACATCAAACATTGTATTAACAGCGGTGTCCGATCTATCACAAATCTGGAGTCCGATTTAAAGGCTCTTGTGTCCCGGTAAGTTACGCGGGTTCAAAAACATTCCAAGCGGGTATACCGGTTATCAAACAAAATGCAAACTACAAATGGCATGCAGTCCCTTGTAAAACGAGGGAATATGTTCGTGTCACGCCGAGATTTACGCGTCGCGCGGGTGCGCTGGTCAAGGGTAGCGGCGGATCATAGCGAACATTGTGGAATTTGTCAACGGCCTCCTTCCTTCACTCCTAATATTATTATCTTTGTTTTATAGCTTTTTCATTTGTTGGCTTGGATACCGGAATTTATTAAACTCAGCCCAATATATGCTAACAGCTGGTTCGTAACCCTGCAATACCTTCGAAGATATTTTTTGTCCTCTACCATTCGCTGTTGATCACTTTTTCTCGAAATTAAATACATGTTTCGATTGCTATGGTGATGCAGCGTACACCAGACCTACCCTATCATTCAATGTCGTCCTGCCGATAGATTCTTAACATACATTACGACATTCCCATAGCTTACGATGAACAGACTAAAATTTAGGCCTTGAACAAAACGCCAACTCAGTCTTTCAGGAATTTCGTTTATCTTTGCGTAAATATACTCAGCGCCTGCCCGCGAGTAACAATAATAACTTGGGATATATGTGGTTTTGGGTAATCCGAAACTAGGCTGATAACAGTAGTAAGACTACGATGACCATTGACCACTATTCGTATTGATATTACAAAACAAGTCGCCACTGTACTGCCCAAACACAACTCCCGCGCTGAGTTTCACGAACTGAGCTTTATATATCCCCGGAAGCATGAACCTCATTGACGCGCCGTAAACTCGTAGTGCCGCCAGCAAGAGCGCTGCGAGAGAGGACGGTGAGCACGCGGACGACCGCAACACGCATTACAACGGAAATAAATTGTTGTTGACAGATAGAGGTAGTTGCACAATGCACATTGAAGACACGTCACTTCTCACGATAACCAGTCATAAACGAAAACACCAATAACAACCACCGTGAACTGTACGGTGAAATAGATTCGCATCTGAACGCTAATATCTCCGTGAAGTGATTATGCTGCTTTACTAAAACCGGGCTGAATATGGGCTAAATATTCAGTTTATCACCATAAACATCTGTAGCTTGATCGCCCAAAAGTCGGTCACGTAGGACGATGTCCGTAACGCGAGCAAAATCGGTTAGATCGAACGATTCGAAGAGTGCAGTTTTCTTATTTCACGTCGGGTGCAAAGAAAAATATGCCGACTTGAAAAATCGGGCGTAAACAAGATAATTACGTGCGTTTCCGGCCGCCATAAACCGAGCAGACTGCAGACGTGTGGCCTATGCCTTGATATACACTATCACTCCCTTAACATATAAGAATGCTCGAAATACTAGCTTGCACAATGCACAATTTGCGCATCAATCAATGCCAATTTAGTTTCTAGTAATAGGGATCGCTGTGCGCATCCTCACACAACACCCAAAACCATTGGTTTGAAATCAAAACCGGTTTATAGTCGACTACGTGCCTGTTGCAGAGATTGGTATGGTTGTTTATGACACAAACAACTTCCTTCCTAAATCGGCAATATCAACCCAAAAAGTAATAAATTTGTAGTGTTACGTAGACAAGACACGGCCAGACAACGATCTGGTTTGCTGTTGAAAAACAGCATAAGCAGCAGGATGTCGTCATGAGTGAGAAAGCAATATATATATAAAGCGACTGTATTGCAATAATATCCCAGAAAGATCTCAAGAGGCAATTCCAATTCTACCAGATGGCGTATGCTGTTATACCAGACAACCGCTTGTTGTTTTTTGAGAATAGTAGTGCATTATAATTAAATAGGCAACGTACATTACACAGTAGGAAATTAATAATTAGGTAGTATAGATTCTGCATCGTTGATATATTGAGTTGATGAAACTGGCACGAGAATTGACTGTACCGTACGTGCTGCGTTATGATGTTATATAAACAAAAATACATAATCCACCATTGCAAACAGTCTTTGCCTCACGGGGTTTAAACACCTTGTAAATACGCAGGAAGGAGTGATAACTTCGGTGAAATCGTGAGCTTTTGATTCATTGTATCACCCACCACCGCCTGCTGTACGATCATAATCTTAGGGTCAATAGTCATACAGATCTTCCCGATATAACCGCCGAGAAAAACGCCACCATATCTGAAAAGGTCTTATAATCCAATAAATCGGATTCATGAATCACCAGAGGAGTTACTATGCCATGAAGTACCGCCGCGCGACACCCAAAGCTACAAATGTGATAGATTTTACAAAAGCTCTCGTGTAAACAGACCTCAAAATAACGCATACGACCGTCACACCGAGACTGACAGGCTTGAAAGAGGCCTTTGGCAGCAAAGATTTACACTCGTGATAAGATCTCGATTTGGTAAGAGCCGTATTTCAAAACGCGCATTACCCTAGCCTTTCTGATTGCAAATCAGCAAACAGCACATTAGTTACTAATCGACGAAATATTTCAAAATTGGTGATTGGGCTTGAGATAATTGAGTTACCCTCGATAATTAAGTATCGTAAGCCCCGTGTTATCGCCTGTCTCACTCCGCGAGGCGTAAATGCTTCGGACTGAACCTCAGCAAAAAGTTCCTAGCCCCGGCCTCATCGCTAACCTACAACCTTTCCATAATTGGCTCCATTCTTAAGACAACACAACGTAATTAGCCTGTACGTGAGCTGAGCAAACTCATTTAACAGCCGAAACATTTGCGCCGGGCGCCCTTGGGAAATGTCGGATTAGCGCATGTTGTACACGCCGGCGCGGACCATTGGGACAGCCGCGACAGGTATTGAAGTCTTTCGCAAATCACGCACTAACCAGGGATGACGATCCTTTGAGCGTCTCGTAATATGAAGTCGAATAAACTGCGACACTGGCTGTCATCACAAAGAGAGTCCTTTATGAAACACTAAACGGTGACGCAATTTTACATAGTTCTCTATATATCTTCAAACAGAAAATGCGACCGAACCACTTGCTAATATTCAGGCTATATCTCAGGATCGCGGATCGATGACTATACGCGTTAAACCTACAAAGCGTGACTGCACCAGCTTCACGTTGCATTGCGACCGGTCTGATGTATGGATTGCATCCGGGATAAACTCGGATAATATTACGCCAAACGAGCGGACGAAGCCAAGTCGTGTGCGTGAGCCGTGAGCGTGAGCGTCTAATGTGCGAGTGATGTGGAGTGCCATTCCAAATAAACCTTCGCGAGAAAAAATACTTGACGAAAAAATAACCAAACCGCGCTTGTCTCCCATTCATTCGAAAGTTAGCACTTAGCAAGAATGTTACGGCGCGCCACAAAAGCTCAGACGCATGCTCTCTCGCGGATATATTTATCAGTACGAAACCGATCCTAAATATATGTTTGGGTGGTTATCTTTGAAACGCACTTAACGGGATAAGGACGCCTTGCTGCACTTTAAACCTGTGCAGATCAACATAACTTGCGAGTTCGCACGGTTGGCCAATGCTACAGCCAAGGAACGAACGGCCGCGGACGCGAGTCTTAGGTCTAGCTCGTTTTAAAGTGTCAGAGGTTTACCTGGGATACTGCTCGCCTACATTACTAGTCATACGGTGTCTTAGGGCGCATACAAGCGTCCAAGAATACATTGATCATGAACGTCGTCAACTTCACTGTTACGTCGGGCAATAGTACTGACGATACGAGTGGATTAAGGTTGATATTTGATTGATAGACCACACATGGTCGTTTCGGCCTCCCGCTATCAGTTTATGGCAGCGCATTTTGTGATGTGTATCGCACTGTAAATAGAGCTGGTCAGTGGTCAGTAACGACTTTTTTTGAAGTACTTAAGTACGTTTTGTCTGCTCTCAATTCTGCTTGACCCTTTTTTTAAGCGAGGATGCTTATACTTTTTACGATTTGAATTCTGAAAAGTAGAAAATAGTATTGGAACTTGTATGTGTGAAATCGTCACAGGTAAACAAACATCTACGTTTACCTTTATATACTGAGCATATCAAACAATGACTAGGATCTGTAGAGAGAGAATCGCTGTCAAATAGGAACAGAGTGAAATAGACATCACGGTAACTGCTGTATAGAGCAGTGCTCTTCAACCGGGGTTGTCGTACACCCTAGGATGTACCAGAATTTGCAAAGGGTGTACCACTCGGATGGGGTGTACAGGGGTGTAC
>ATSW01006830.1:0-14192 GCA_000444245.1 Botryllus schlosseri
GTTTCTGCAGTGGCTTGAGTGCAGTTTTACTGGCAGCCCCCCAACAGAGGATGCCATAATGTAACTTCGATTGGATTAAGGATTTAAAGAGTATCAGGAGAACCCATGCTGGCATGAAGCGCCCAAGGCTGTAGAACAGGCCGCACTTCGGTGATAATTTAGTTTCTAGGGATTGAATATGACTCTTCCAGGACATGTTCGAGTCCAGTAAAACTCCGAGATATTTGGCATTATCTGTGTTGGAAACGGGCTGACCAGCGATATTAACGGTTAAGTTATTTTTTGAATTGACTGTCAGCAATTGCGATTTCGAGGCGTTTATGCAAAGGTTGTTCTGGGCCGTCCACTCATGGACTTTGGGCATTTGGTCACCAGTCAGGGCATCCAGCTCTGCCGTCGAAGATGCGGAAGAGAGGAGGTGAGTATCATCAGCGAACAGTGTGGTGTTCAATGAGGAGGTTTCAAAAATGTCGTTGACATATAAGGTGAAAAGGACCGGTCCAAGTACTGAGCCCTGGGGCACACCACAGGTCACCGGGTGAGGAGAGGACAAGGTGTCTGAGATCGCAACCATTTGTTGGCGTCCAGTGAGGTAACTTTTCATGAGCTCAAGTTGTGGGCCCCGAAGTCCGTAACGCGCCAATTTCGAGATGAGAATTTTATGATCTACGCAGTCAAACGCTTTTTTTAGGTCCAGAAAAATGCTACATCCCACATTTCGCTTCTCTGAGATATCATAGTACTGTTCGGCCACTGTTAGGAGGGCATGAGCGGTTTGGTGTTTGTTTCGGAAGCCAAATTGTTGAGGGGAAATGACAGACATTTTGGCGAGGAATGAGGACAGGCGGGAGAGGAGCAACTTTTCGAATACAATCCCGATGCATGGGAGAACGGATATCGGACGGTAGTTGGTGACATTAGTTCTATCCCCAGCTTTGTGTACAGGGACTACTCTGGCTTTTTTTAGATAGCTTGGGTAGACTCCATTTTCTATCATGAAGTTGAAAAAATGGGCCATATATTGACCGATATGCAGGCTTATCATTTTTAAAAACCATGATGGGATTTGGTCATAGCCGTCGGCCTTGTGCGATTTCAGTTTGTGGATGGCTACTTCTACTTCGTATTTGGTTGTAGGTTCAAGCACAATTGACTGGGATATCGATCTCACCTCTGACCTGGCCGACACAGGTTTTGTAATAGAAGAAGCAATATTTGGGCCTACGTTACAAAAATATTCATTGAAGTGATTCGCGATGGCCGCCGGGTCTGAAAGTTTGTTTCCGGTATCCGAATTCACAATTTCCGAAACAGACTTATGGCCTTTTTTTCGATGTAGGAGAGAGTTAAGTCCTGACCATGTTTTTCGAGTGTCCTTTATGTGTCTGTTGAAAAATCTCTCATTGTACTTTGCTTTTGCCTTGGAAATGAGATGCACGGTGCGATTCCTGAAACGACGAAATCTTTCTCGTTCATCTTCTGGGCAGTTCTTGGTGTCTATTCGGTTATGCCACCGGTTACGTTTACGGATGAGTTGAATCAGCTTTCTGGTCATCCACGGATTTCGCTTCAATTTTCTTTGACTTCTCGAAAGGCGCTGTAGAGGTGCAAATTGTTCCAGCAGTGATTTGATAGCAGACATAAACTCTACAAATTTTTCGTCAAAGTTGTTTACCGAGATGTGGGGGATGGCTGATGTTTTAAATTGATTGAATGCGGCATCATCGAGCGCTTCTTCGTCCACTAACTCTCGTCGTCTGCAGAGGTGATATGTTTCGGGGGGTGTCCTTTGTTGTTCTTGTGATAGAAAACCAATATGGTTGTGGTCACTGATTTTTGCCGAAATGACAAATGGAATGATTTCCATTTCGCGCGAGTTGGTATATATGTGGTCGATCAAAGTCTTTGACTTTTCGGTTATGCGTGTAGGCTCGGTGATCATTTGGTAAAGACCGGCGGATTTGGCGGCGTTGGAGTATGCGTTGCCTTTGTGTTTTAGAAGGTTTATATTAATATCTCCCGCAATGAAACACATCTTTTTGTCGCTGTTGACTTTGTCCAGTGAGCGCTCCAACGCCTTTGCGAATTGGTTTATGTTTTTCGTGGGATGACGGTATAATACCGCCACAAGAAAAGATTTGTGAATTCCAATTGGGTGATCAACTTCCAGCCATAGCTCTTCGCAATCTTTGACATTCAGATCGTAGTCCGTGCAAATTTCGTAAGGAATTTTTTCTTCAATGTAAAGACCAACACCTCCGTAAGATTTCTTTGACTTCGGTGCCGGGGTATACTCAAAGTTGTAGCCCGATATATCAACGTTTTGCGTGGGTTTGGTTGAAAAGTTTATTTCTGAAATTGCTACGAGGGTAGGTGACTTCAGGTCAATGATAAGGTCTTTTAACTCATCATGGTGGGAATTAGATTGCAATCCTCTGATATTTGTATGAATCAAACTAATTTGTTTACCCTTCGGGGCTTGCAGAATTGATGCCGTCTCGTTGATCGATATTGAGTTACACTTTCTGATCAGTGGGAAACTATTCTTATTCGTCATGATTCCGAGTTGACCCAAATTTCCATGTTAGCTTGTCAGTGAATGGAGATACTTATGCGTTCGATTCGCGTCACGCAACGCTGGCTTAATCCAATTATGGGGGCGAAGAGCGCTACAATAGCGCTACAGTAGCGATTTTACAGTAGCATATATCGAAATATATTAGCACCAAACCTTTGGATGAATAATATCAAGTNGAGTTTCGGTTCAAAATTGCTATGTATTTTGTCNAACGGTTGGCGAAGCTGGGTCCAAATCGGTATTGANTGTCTGACGTTTGGTGAAGTATTGCAGCCAATGGCAAATTTCCCGATGTAGCAACCACAGTTCTGTTCAGTCTTGATATCCTATTTCCAAATGATATATCCAGTTCATCAAACTTTTTGCGTCTTCAACCGATTTCTTGCTGTATCGTTGGTGATATCAATTTGGTTGGTGAAAATTCTGTCTATCTAACTAGATAAATCGACTTCTTGTCTTCTAGAATCCTGGATTTTCGACAATTATCATAGCTACTTTACGGGAGCGCTGAAAACGCGTCCGCTCACCACGACGATCGATTAGTATACAATCCGGATAGACGCGAATGCGTAAATAGCAATATTATACGACTAAACCGTAATTCAAATCGTTCACAACTCTAAGACAGCATACTGAATTCACCTGGATCTAGTTATATGGGTTGAGTTGCACTTATGGGCCATATATGAGCGTGGGTCATGACTTCATGTTTCGATTGCCACCAACCACGCGGTAGCATAGCCCTAGCAGTTATCGTCGAATATATTTAACATGGCAAATTGGCCATCTACAGTCCACCCGATGCATCCAGTACAAATACATGAATGAGGAGAGTCTTGCGCCGATATTTGACCGTTGTGACGGCATTGTGATTGTGATATCACATACCACAATGGCTATAAATGCGTGAGAATCCTCNNACATTAGCGCACACTNNNGACGCTTAANATTCCTTCTGNCGCGCTGCTTGGTCTTACGTACGATGGTCTACTTCAGGCAAATCACCCACCGGAAAAGATTTCAACGGAGACCTTTCGTTAAGTTCGGTGTACCCGAANCCNGGATACCAAAATGCTCCCAAGTTTTGCGAGGACACCGATAAGGCGATGGGGACGTTCGCTTTCAACGTACCGAAAAGACTGACACCTGGAAAATACACATTTATGTGGCTGTGGGCGTTCAATTCCGATAAAAACCTCTACAGTTCATGNTTTGAAGTGGAAATCGTTCGCAACAAAGCAACCAGAGATAGAATGCTAAAGGTTTGAAATTCTTCCCTGCATCAGAGAGAGATTTTTTCACTGTCATTTTTCCCTTCATTCTAGANCTAGACATGTCACTATATTTTCGTTCTGCCGTACTAAATCTATATCTGTGGTCTCTNCTACNCCAACGACTGATTCCTTCGCTCGAATGATTATTACGTTTTATTACACAATTGCAAAGTCACAGAAGAGTCATAACAATAANGCAANGTAATGATNTCATTGTTTATCGCGATATTGCAAACGTAACATGACAAAGTTTNTTTTNTATCCAGAACACAATATCCCTAGCCCTAACCTAACAATGTGCTGGAACAAATCAAGTACACTGGAAATAANAATTGTGGCAATGGCACGGAAGACTTATTTCGGCGAATTATCCCAAACCAAGCTGACATCATTCTCAACATTATTCCTATTTTCAGAATTTACCNGGTATTAGGGTTATAGGCCGCATAGTGCTTTGATCAAGCATAGAGCATTAAAGTACATTGAGTTTGAGATCCAGCGAATGAGANTTGCGCTCAAAAGTATAGTCGAACAATATTTTGCTCCAGCCTGCCCTCTCAAATCTTGACGATTTGCTCACCGACGTTAGTTCAATCACAATACATAGGGTCTATTCNTCACCAGAAACGGTGGCTGTAAATACAGTGCCTGTCNTGGAAAACNGACCAAGGAATGCAACACACTCGATACTCGTTCTCAGAAAAACGGAATGCAAGACACGACAGAACCGTGCGGCGGCATGACATCAAATCGCGACATTGCCGGAAACAGCAACCCAGGATGCACAAATACGCCCGCTTACAAATACGCTGAAATGCCGAAAGAGGAGCAGCGAAACACTGATGCGCAGCCGTGGGACCATCAATCCTTTACTACGCAGCCATGGTACTTCCGCACTGACACTACAAAGACAACCACAACGCCATCCCCCAATCGAGACTGGAACTGGTTCACAACATCTGCTCAGAGAACAAGACCAACACGCCGCCCGACGGTGAGGAGAACCACAACTACGACTTCTGCACCATACGAGTATTACTACGAAAATGAAGATTACTATTCTTATTACGGAGACGACAATGAGGAAGTCGATTATTACCTAGGATCAGACTCAACCTCTGATAATAATCAGCAGCCACTAAGTACGAAACCAGCTATTTCCAGGTCAGTAAAGTTATTTCATAAAGACCACATATATCTCCATCTATCGCTGGAGTTTTACCTAGGTTCCGCATCGCCATTCTACCTGCATAAGCATAATGCAGTGATTGCTAGAACGAAAGTCAGCGTGTTTTAAGTCAGAAAATTAGGACTCATCGATGAAAAGAATATCGGCTTGGTCTGAATGACCATGGCAACTGATGTCGAAACAATACGAATACAAAAACAANATTTCCATGTTCATCATTGCTTGTAATAGGCCTACCTATCTAGTGCCGGCTATCACTGCGATATAAAACTATTAGCAATTGTGAATTATGTAATAGCGAGGCTTGTGANTGTCGTGGTTATTNGATTACTGCCATTCGACCATCACCATCACGTGTATTTATCCTAGGGTTGCATGTAAAAGTGAAAATCAATTTAAAAAATGTTTAAAGGATGATTTGTATTATTTTTTAATGCCATTGCGTCACGAATCCCTAATTGTGACATCANAATGGATTGACATCGTACGTCGACTATATCGGGTGCAAATCGTCCGTTTGACTACTGTATGTTTTTTCGAAAGTATTTACACAATTATGGCATAATTATACAACGTTTGAAGAATTTGTTCTAAAGGCATTTTTTTTAAAACACCATATGTTTTAAATGCAACCCTAGTTNCACCGAACTAGAAAAGTAGACTTCGTTATTCGACTCGCATGCTGGATTTGTAACGTAGCATCGACATTCGTAACGTTTGCACCATTTTAATGAAGCAGATTGAACATGGAGCCAGTGGTCAGTGGCCAGTGGTCTGGCTTCGAAAACTGTGAGATAGAGGTGAAAGTAGATAAAATCCACTTCAGCACTTATATAAAGTAGAAGTACCGGGGTACCGACCACCTGTATATAGGCTTAACACAAAACCAATCAATAACATGGACAGATACACAGATATGAATGATTTCATTACATGACATCATTATATTCAGTGTGGATTCCGACATCGCACTCTCCGTGATGGTGCTTCAGTTCGGAGGCGAAATTCCATTGCCCGCCGCAAGATCAACAGCAGTTCGGCGGCATTACGCCGTCGAATTCGGATGCGATGTCCAAACAGCCGCGGTGAGTAANCGCGAAATCAGTATCATCTGTCGCTTGTATTGCNATTGTTTGAAAATCCGTCCTCTAATTAGACGATATGCGGTTCCTGAAATTATNNTTACTATAGCGGACTATGCCTACGCTAATATCATAAGCGTAGAGGGTCGTGTCTGAATGTGGCCAATTTCGCAGTTCTGGAATTCGGAGGTGACGAACGAAGGCGAGATAGCTGCTCCCAACTCTCCCCGCCGGCGGTACGAAGTAATGCAGGAAGGAGTGATAGAACTACAAAAGTTATCACTCTACTACCACGTGAATTATAAGGAACTTTGCGATATGGTTCGGTTCCCGCCGCGGGCGAAACTTATCAGGGAGGAATACCAGAATTTGTGAAGATCCTAGTTCATCTTTAAGCACCAATATTTATTCGTTACCGCTGTCGAAATTGTCATAGCCGACTATATATCATCCTGTGTATGATTTCATTTTTACCACTCTGTGACACGCAAAACGACCAAACGAATATTCTACTGCTAGCATCGGATAAAGGCACAAAATATTAGTTGGTATTTTTTTCGACCATATACCTATTTCATTGCACTGTGTGACAATGCTGTGGGTTGATCGCGACTTCGCATATATGTTATTTTCACTAACGTCGGTGGCCTTGTAGGCTACTACATGTTTCATATACTGCGATACAGCCAACGGAGGTTTACAACCTTCCGCAGTGGAAAATATTATCGAAAGCAAACTTTTCGTTGATACATTAAGTCTTATCAGCAAGAAGAGTATAATTTCAGTACTCGAATCATCTCTCATTTTACTCGGAGGATGACATCACAGCGCCCGGCCCGAGATGAAAGTTGAAATTACCGGGATTACAATAAAAAATGTTAAGATTATCTATTCAATTAAACTTTTCGCAGGCAAGAACCTACCAGCGCTCTACCTCTGAATTACCAAAGTTAGCCTACCGTGAACCGAATGTTCTCACCATCCCCAACAAAAGTAATACCGTCATTTTTGCCCGGCTCCCTCATTGAGGCTGGACTGATTAACTATTTTAATTTTTGACAAAATATGCTATTGCATTTTCCTAAATGTATCGTTTCCATTTGTTTACGACGTGTGAAATTACGGTGTTATTTTCCCGCATTTAAATTTCCTGCTGGTATAACAGTAAATGTATATTTTTGAACGCGTTTGCTTAGTGTGTCAAATGTTTTAGTAAGACAATATTCACATTTTCCACTTCAATATTAGTAGAGCAAGGTAGCCTATATGTTCTAACTGTTGTACGCTTGTGGCATGATTAAAGTTTTTTTTAGAATAATTTCGGGGTTTGTGATGCATGTTTATACCGATGCTAAACATACAAATGGGACTTTGAGGCGTGACTTAACTCACTGCAGTACTTAAATATTCCCGACACTGCACCTCATTTCACCCAACTACAAATACTCTATGGAGATAGGAAGAGCAATACTGTGAAATTACACTCAAGATCTTGCCATGCTAAAATTCAACTTCATCAAGAAAACGTCAGCGGGTTTTTGGAGTTAAATAAGACTCCATGTAAAAAATAAAGTTGCTACGGACACTGTAATGTTAGCTGTCTGTTTGGATAACAAAATATACTCAAATTCAGATATTTATACGTTTCGACCCGTGCTGGTCTTATGTACCACGCTAAGAGTAAGCATCTATCAGGTCGGTTTTAAAGTTCTGGTTTGCATACAACAAATAATTTTCTACTAACCCATTATAGTTAACATGCGTACTTCAGTGTATCCAGTGACGACTCGTATAGATGACTTGCAACTGGGCGTACAGTCAAATGCAATATTTACGTTCCCTCAATAGGATCAAGTTCATAATGCATCTTACCTAAAGGTTGTACCGCATATCCATCGTCAAAGCACCTCGATGGTGCAAACAAAAATCGCTTAATTTGGACAGTTTGATTCCGCTCACCTATAGCCGAATTAAGCGGTGAAATGTCTTTGTCCGAGTAGAGAGGAAAACCAATTGCTCGCTTGATGGTCGCGCGTAAAGGCACACGAAGCATTCAAAATACGGCACAGTTGTATATTATATCAATTGCAGCTGCCCTATACTGCAGTAATTGGAACATGTCGCATAAAATTCATTGTATTATATTGTATTTTCGATACCAAACCATTCAACAAATACTTTATACTGTATTACTGTGTAAAAAAACGCATATATCGATCAAATCGTAGTTTTTGATCTCCCCACTAACGCAACTAACTGTCAAGGAAGCGTCTTTACTTTTTTCTTCGTTTACTTTAGTGATCAATTTCACATATTCTGCTGACCTTTTCTGTACCAATTTGTTCTACCACATGCACGCAATTGTACCCAATTAAAAGCGAATATGAAGCTGTCGCGAACTTGTATGAGTTCATTGTCGACTATTACTGCATGGATCGTCATTGTTTCACTATAATCAGTCATTTTGTGGTGAAACGAACGAGGTACTGTTAATTGCGCCATAATCTAACCATATGAATTGTCCGAATCCTATGTCCGAATTAATCGAGTTTTCTACTTGCAATTTTTACTTTGGCTCCGTTCCTGAGCATTTTAGCCGAATAAAGCGGTTGTCTGGATTATTCGATGTACGAATAAAGCCAAGTCGATTTTGATTGGCCGTATCGCAGCATACAAAACATAAGCTACGACCGTTACTGGAAAAACATTTCCGAAGTCATGGTCCTCCTACAACATTGTCAAAAAGCGCAATGAAATCGGTAGGATCGAAGAAATACCAAAGTATCTTTAATGTGATGGATAACAGGCATTATATATTCTTTGGGGTGGCACAAAAGGTATATATTTGAACTTTGACAAATTATATTTTGTTGTGACGTCATAATGAGTGATACTCGAATACTCGACTCGACTCGAAGCATAATACGTGATTCAGAATCGAATAACTCAGGTACATGATTTTGCCAAGCCCTAATCGTGCCAACCCAATGATAGCCAAGACACGGGCGTGTCATCACAGATAATAATATAAGTCCGGATGTGTGTCTTGACCTTCACCGAGCCCTGATCCTGGCTCAGCGAATCCGTGGGGTTCGCGTGAACCCCGGTTAAGAACCGCCGCTATTGGTCATTCATGGGCAGTGAGGCCGTGATGTTTAGAATGGACCAAATAAAATGACTTTTTAGCATCAGGCTAATGATGTGAGCTAGTGATGTATAGGTCAACTTCCCAAATCGTATACGCTCAGGTAATCGAAGTGATAGGGTGCCGCGAGTTCTAGAAGATTGAGAGCCACTGCCGTAATCTTTCGATATTTTTCTGTGGTTATTATTATGATACAGAAGTAGTAACAATCGTCATAATCCTATTTGTATTACCAATTGCGACATGTATATATCGCAAAAATCAAAAAATCGGTTTTGCAATGACAAGTTATCACACTAACAAAGAAGTAACTCTGCTATGATAGCGTCTACTGATGTGTTAAACCTTCGAACGAGGTAGGAAATAGTTTGAATGTAGTTTTGCGATACTAGCTAAAACCCGCTAATCTGATGCAGATTTCCACAAAATTTATGAGTCAACTGAGCTTTGAGCTTCTTTCACTTCCCTTAAATTTATGACTGAAACATGAGATTTGTGCTATTCATTATGAAGCGCTATTCATCCCGACCCCTACCCCCATAACTATGTGTTTATCGAGGGTCAGTGGTCAGTGGTAGCGGAAAACTATAATGTCAAATTTAGAATCAGCGCCCCAAAATTAGACAAAAACATTAAAAATATCAAGCCAAACAAGAATTTCATATTTCATCAGATTTTGTTTCGTGGTCTACCCTTTTTTACTGAGCAATGACTAATTTTAAATTTTTTGCATCCAAAATGAAGCAATAATCATATTTCTTATTCGAAAATATAGTGTGGAGAGGTGAGAGGAGGCACATATCAGCCAAGCCTAACATGAGATACCACAACTCATGGGTTATAATTTATAATAACTGGTGAATGCACGAATTCTATTGCAGCACTGATTATGATTATGAAAATATCAGTCAAGTCTATGCATTAAAACTATCTCAAAATGATGTAGCTATTATACATTTCCCATACTTTCCTGCAGTTGCGGACACTGGACTCGTATAGTACCTTCTTTCGTATAACAAGTAGGGATGGTGTGAACCTCTGAAAGGTTCAGGTTCGCGTGCACGCGAATTTTTTTGAAAGGTTCTGTGTGAACGCGAACGTGAATCTCATGACGTCACGTGACGTCATATTGCTAATTCCAACCCTACATTTCAGTGAAGTGATATATTAATGTACACGATACCTAATACCACAATGCTGAAGTACATACTGACTTTTCAAACGTCGCCAAATGTGTCAACTCGGGCAATCAAATGATATAATAATCCCGTATAATCAATATATTCCGTCGCTTTGCCAACAATTTCGGTGAGTAGGCTACTTGAAAGGGAATATCAGCTTACGCCTTAACGATCTAGGCCAGACCGGACAACGTATTCGGCGTCTGAGTGTTGCTACGTTGATATTGAGCAGAGTGTAAAACGGGTATCTACACTTGCGACCGATATTATTTCATTAACATGATATACAGCAGTAGCCAACAACCGAATCGCACGGATTTGATTTTTATGATACAGTAGACATATGAAATCGAGATGAACCCCGTACGCTTGCTAGATTTTTTACATCAGAGGACGACATTAATTTCATTGATTGGTTGAATAAGCATCATTGGTTGACTACCTACATTTAGCTTATTTCACTCTTGATATTGTGTGATTGCGGGTCAAGCTCACAGCAGAGTAACTAAATATTAACAAACGGAAAGCTGGATATTTCCAGCAAACTTTTGTAACAAAGCAAGTAAAATTTTCGACATTGTCAAGGTGCATGCTCGTCTAGTGTTGATATTTTTTATGCCGCTAGCGCCATGTATAGAGTGGCCCGCAGTTGAAATGCAGTAAATTTCAACCAAATATGCTATAATGACGTGAAAATTGTAATATATGAAAAAGGTTCACAGTGCAGAACCTACGAAGGTTCGTTTGTGAACGTAAACCTCTAAATTTCTGAGGTTCACACAAAGAACGCGAACGTGAACCTCACGTTCACACCATCCCTAATAACAAGCGTATGAAGAGTGCTATTGTGATCAGAAGCGTGTCACCAACTGAATCAGCTAACCTTTTAGGTTTCACATGTTGGCGAATTTCACGCTGAAGGAGTCATTGCCTCACCGCACGTTTGTGCTTTAGATCCAAGGTGCCAGTTTAGCGCAAGCGCATACTTCACTGACTGTTTGATAAAATTGTGAGGCGGGCTAAAAAGCGCCACACAACAAATTTGTCTCAATTCCAACCCGTACGGAAGCGTCGTTATTGAAGTATAAAATTTGGGATTTGAAAAAAGTAGTGGTACAAGTCGGCATATCAGCAATCATAAGGAATAGAAATGACTGGAGTAAAATGGGCAATGCAATCGTAATCACCGTTATTTGTAATCGTTAATCGATTACGGCGATTACAGCATTTTCATTTTTCAAGCAATCGTCCTTTCGCATGTATAAATCGATTGCTTTGAGCGCGATTTTTTTTTGTTTTACAAGAAAACAAACATAAACTGGACAAGGTAAACATAATTTAAACCAGTGGTTCTCAACCGCCGGTCCGCGACGACTTTTCTGCCGGTCCGCCAGGTGTTTTTGATTTTTATATCCTAATTTCAAGAGACAAAATGTTGAAGGCTTCTCAATTGATGATATAAATAAAACATCAAATTTTAAACACATTCAGAACTTCATGAGCAAATATCAGGCGTAGAAACTTGTTCGATTAAACTTATTGAAATTGAAGCCGTCTCCGGTGACGACATGCGAACGACAAGTACGAGCTGACTCGCAAAAGCGGCAGTTTGCATGATCATTCGTTTTCGATTCATTCATTTTGTGGATGACCCCGCATCGCTGTTGCCAGGTGTTTTTGTGCGGCGTATTGCATGTCTGGGGCTTGTGGGAATGAGCAAGGTGCTTGGTCCGACTCCGAAACGCTTCACNAGATATCGTCGAAGAGCGAAGAATATCGTTCGAGTTGGCGTAGTCGATTAATCCACGGCCCTCGGCGCGAAACACTAATCGACAATGGATAACTAACCCACGGATAGATGCGCAACACGTGANTACTACAGTAGCCTGCCCAGATGCAGCTAACGATTGCTGGTGGCTTCGTACACCGATATTGTATGCCAGCGGCCGTGCACCATTATGACTGGGTAGATTCGGACTGTATTGGCACTCGGCGATCCGTCAGTGGCATGTTCGGGTTTTGTTTTTTCTCAGGCATCGTATCTGGGGTATGGACGGCGTGCGCACTGTGTTCCGCCACTAGGACATCATATCTAGTGTAGATTCGGACTTGTGTTGCCATCGCTCGGATATCATGTCTTTGGTATGTTCGTAACGTGTTGCACCACTCGGACATCATGTCCCGGATATGTTCGGACTACGCCTCCACTCGGACAGTATATCCGGGTAGATCCGGACTGTATGCCGTCGCTAGACGGACTGGGGCATGGTTGGATTTTTTTAGCAACTCAAATATCATATATGGGATGTCTTCCGTCACTCGGACATCATGTCTGGGGTATTTTCGGACTGTGTTGCCACTAGGACATTATATCTGGTATGGATCCGAACTGTGATCCGTCACTCGGACATTATATATGGGATATATTCTGCCTATGTGGCAACCCAGACATCATGACAGGTTATGTTTGGGCTATCTTGGCACTGGGACATCATGTCTGGGGTGTGTGCGCGCCGTGTTCCATCACTCCGCCATCGTATCTGGGGTCTGTTTGGACTATGTTGCCAATCAGACAACAAACCATGTTCGCATTGTGTTCCGCCCTTCGGACCTCATATCTTGGATAGATTCGGACTGGCATGATGTCTGAATGGCAATTACAGTCCAAATCTATCTCAGACATGATGTCCGGATGGCACAGCACAGTCCGAACATACCGAATATCTGATGTACCAGTGACACAACATAACCTATGATGATGTCCCGGTTTCTATTACAGGCAGAATATACCAAAGTCGTGATAGAGTGGCGGTTCACAGTCCGGATCTACACCAGATATAATGTCTGAGTGGCGGAAGACGAAGTGCAAAAACATTCCAGATATGGTATCCGAGTTGTAACAAACTTCAAACATCCACCAGACGTGGTGTCCGCGTGGCGGAACACAGTCCGAATATACCCCAGAGATACTGTCCCAGTGGACACATAGCCCGGACACACCAAAGACATGATGTCCGAGTGGCACATAAATTATGTGGAGAGGTGGTCAGTAACGAAGTACTTCTACTTTTTCGAAGTACTCAAGTAGTTATCCTCTACTTCTGGTACTTACTCAAGTAGATCGGATTTTCGCTACTTCTACTTCTACTTTGTAATATTTTGTGATCTACTTACTTACTTTTCGCTATTTTCAGTTTGTTAAGTAGAAGTAGTTCAATCTTTCAATCAGGAAGATAGGCTGAGGAATTTCGGGGCTGTTTTCACGGAGTATCAACATTTAATTTTCATAAAAATTGAGTAAAGCCCAGAATTTTCGTCGCGCTTAGCGCGCAGTGAAAACGGAGTTACCAGTATGATTTCTCGGAAGTATCGATTATTTTTAATTTAGGTAGCAGGTTGGCGTGGTTCCGTTCACACATGTATATCTAGAATTAGATATATAGATATCCCTGCGTTCACACCTCATTGTCCCCCTTCGCCCATATGAAATAATTCATCACAGTATATATGGATCATCAAAACGTTTGAATCTGATGTTTCGCAATCTAGCATTTACTTGTCATATCGTAATCTAGCATGTCCATGGCGCGTCCTANNCTGGNAANGTGGACTCTGACATTTTTNTTAGTTTTAGANCTGTTTTAGCATACCACCTTTGAAANTTTCTGGACTAAAGGCATGAAAANCGTNTTCCNCTTTTAGAANTAGTATTTATGTTTCATTTTCAATTCCCAGTNTCNNAT
>KE605558.1:1806-12814 GCA_000444245.1 Botryllus schlosseri
CCATAGTGCAGTGGTCGGCAACCTTTTTCGTCTGAAGAGCCATGTTGGCCCTATATTTTCCATTTTAATTCCCAAAGAGCCATACATGTCGATCAAATGTGACGTCATAATTTAAAAATCGTGTCGCCATGGTCGTACTTAGGGCTGGGCACAATGATTCGAGTACTCGAATCTGAATCGAGTAATTATTTTAATGATTCGAGTCGAGTAGTAAAAGACGATTTTTTCGAGTAATGAAATTATACGCTCCTCGCAACTGAAAGTTATTTTATCAACGAGAGCTATTGTTTGGATGGTATTTTCCACTGTGGGAGCCTTGAAACCTTGATTGGGCGTATCGCAGCATAAAAAAACATATAATATAAAGCTACGACCGTTACTGGAAAAGCATTTCTGAAGTCATGACCCTCCTACAACATTGTAACTAAGTGCAATGGAATCGGTAGGGTCGAAGAAATACCAAAAGTATCTTTAAATTGCTAGATAACAGGCATTATATTCTTTGTGGTGGCACAAAAGGTACATATTGGAACCTTGACATATACATTTTGTTGTGACGTCATAATGAGTGATACTCGATTACTCGACTCGACGTATATTACGTGATTCAGAATCGAATCACTCAGGTACTCGATTTTGCCCAGCCCTACTATTGAGCAATCAAAATAGAAGCAGATTCTACCGAATGAGATTATCGGGCCATGATCTGACACATCGTCCTCTCCTATCGCCACTTCATTTTGATTGATTAACCTTTTTATGTTATCTTCTGTATATACTTTTCGTTCACTGCGCAATTAGCATTCCTCTTTTGTACGTGTTCTAAGCCGAGGTGGATATAATCTAATTATCAGACTGCACACTCCAAGCCGTTCGACACCTTCATATCTTTTCATTTATCACAATGTTGTGTGTTTTAGTATATATATCATTGTTTTGAACTGATGAAGATATTATCAAAACGAATCAACATTCTACAGTATATGTTTGGCTCGATTTAGGTGCAGCTTTCAGCTCCGGACCATGTTTGACCAAAATGGAGCGCGGATATCTGCTCTACCAGACCACTTCCACGTAATCCAAATCAACAAATACTAGAACGAAACATGATACTAACTGATGTGAACACGGTACTCTCAATTCCAGGTTAATCTTAGAAATAATAGTGTGCCCCTCCATCGAAAGGTGCGGAACGCTGCAGTTAGAGCAATGCTCGACAGGAGTTACGTATATACCAGCTCACTTTTCTGAACACGCAGATACGTGTGTTAAGCAAGATGGGGTGCCTGTTTCAACGTTCTATCAAGAGGTGGTCTAAGTAGTCAAGAAAGCTACTCAGGTAGAAGTAGCAACGAAAACATCTACTCAAGTACGAGTAGTAGAAGTACTTCTTCCATAAGCAACCAAAACTACTTGAAGTAGAATTGACTGACTTTAAATCTACTCAAGTAAGTAAGCAGTTGTGAAAACGATCTTAATTCGTTCGCATGGATTGTCAAAAGCTGCAAATTGAGCTACGCGAAAGGTGCAGAGCTTGATTCATATTGATGTATACCGGCAGGTTTCCAATTTTCGATGGCATAAGCATTCGTCCACATCATGGGATGAAAATACTATAGTATTGATATGGAAATGCGATACTAAGCCTCTGTTCACTCGAACAGCCCGTTTTAGAAAATATCATGGTATGGCACCACCCCCATACTATAAGGCCCGTAGTTTAGTCGAAGAGCAATACGGAGAAGTTGTATAGGATACGGTGTGAACACTTTGCACGATTAGTAAACGTTGATAAAAAATATGCTGGATCGTAAAAATGCCATATTGTGTAGCTTTATTTCCGGAAATTAAAGGCATTAGCCTACTACACTTTCTTCTATACTTCAACATGTATGTTCTCGGACAAAAGAAGTGAAACTAATCATAACTCAAAGAATGATACTGGGAATTGAAACAGAAATATAAATACGTCTAAAAGCGGAAAATGTATTTCGTGTATTTAGTCCAGAAATCGTTCAAAGGTGGTATGCTAAAACAGGTCTGAATCTAAAAAAAAGCCTGAGTCCACTTTTCCGGATTGGGACACGCCATGGACTGCTAGATTACGATATGATAAGTAAATGCTAGAATACGAAACATCAGTTTCAAACGTTATGATGGGCCATACATACTGTGATGAAACATTTCACATGGGCGACAATGCGGTGTGAACGGAACCACGCAACCTGCTACCTAAATCATATTCACCGATACTTTCGTGAAATCATACTGGTCAGTCCATATCCACTGTGCGCGACGGAAATTCTGGGCTTTACTCAACTTTTATGAAAATTAAATGTTGATACTCCGTGAAAATAGCTCCGAAATTCATCAGGCTATCTTCCTGATGGGAGGATTAAACTACTTCTAGTTGACAAACTGAAAATAGCGAAAAGTAGATCACAAAATATTATGAAGTAGAAGTGGCTGGAAATTTGATTTACTTGAGTAAGTACCCAAGTAGCGGAAAACTACTTGAGTACTTCAAAAAAGTAGTAGTACTTCGTTACTGACCACCTCTGGTTCTATCACATATCAAAATTTCCACCAGCAACACGCACCCATGAAAACTACATATACCATGAAAAAATATCAATATTTCTTTCGAATTACTGCAGATCACACACGGATCAATCAGAATATAGACACTAGAGTTCGTTTATTGACTTTGCCCATTGCATTTTTCGGAATCTCGTCGACAATCTTAAGAACGGTAGGCACAGAGTAGCGGGGCATTCCCAGTTCACAGTGAGCCTTAACATCGTCGAGACTCAACGGTTTCGCTGGGTTTTTGAGACGCACCACGGCCGCAACTCTTTCACCCCAGACACTATCCGGGACTCCAAGCACGGCTACTTCAGAAATATTGTCATGTTCTAATAAATATTGCTCTATCTTGAGAGCGCCTATTTTATATCCCCCGCTCTTAATAATATCGACTGAAGTTCGGCCGACTATACGGTAGCTATCATTTTCAACGGTAGCAGTGTCGCCCGTCTTAAACCATCCGTCCTCAGTGAAGCTGTTTGTGGTTGCGCGTTCGTTGTCCCAATACTCGTCAAAAATAGGGCCTTTGATGAGCAGCTCGCCCTGTTCGCCCGGAAAGTGTTCCGTGATTCCGGCAGAATCGCCAGAAGATGCTGTTTGATTTTTGGCGTTTATAATTTTAGAGCTGACTCCGGGAAAGGGCTTTCCTACACTGCCTCGGTGGCGTTTGCCGTGGTATGGATTAGTGAGTGCCATGCCTATTTCCGTCATACCGTACCTGTAGATATGATCACTCAATCAGAGATGGTTACAGCGGTACTCAAATAGTAGTAACATCAAAATTACTACTTAGTTACAAGTAGATAAAGCATTTTCCGTAACATGTCAAAATTACCTTTAAGTGGAATGTGAAAATAACAAATTTAGTAGCCTACTTGATCTGTTTCCACAAATAGATTTGGTGAAGACATCATATAATTTTAGTAGATGGCTACTTTCAAAATTACGGAGTGCATCTTTAAGACTAACGGTAAATAACTAATGTCACTATAAATTTGTACAATTTTTGTAAATACACTCAGTCACTGTGGTACAGGGCTATTTTGCCTGGTCCTTGTGACAAATTCACTGGTACACATGATGGGAATATGTCCCAAAACTTCTCTCTACTTAACAAAATCCAAAATGTAAAGTATGTAGTTCGGTTACAAAACTGTCAAGAAGAAGTAGTAAAAAACATGACCATGACCACTTGAGCAAGTTAGCAAAACCTGCAATCAATATCTAATTAGACCTTTCAATACGTATTTCCTAAGAATTATGATATTGACGATACAGCCAATATATGCCATAAGCAAATGGCTTACTATTTGGGATTCACATTGGATTAACTAATAGTTTGATTATTTGATTATTGTATCCCAATAATGCGATGACTTCAATTCGGAAATAGATGATTGATAAAAATATTCGGGTACATTTCAATGTGAATACATTATTCAATTGTATATTGAAGTTCTGTACCTCCAAGAAGCTCTGTAACTGATGAAATGTATGAACTCACCTCTCCAGAAGCGCATGCGAAGTCAATTCTTCCCATTTCTGAAATATCGGCGACGGCAGAGCAGAGGAACCTGACACCATTAGTCTCATTTTTCCGCACCTTTCTCGAATCACGCTTGACATTTCGCTGAGGTTGTTCTCCTGGTATTCCAGCAATTTTGCGTAAATCGTCGGAACAGCCATGAACACAGACACATCCGGGCACGATTCGACTTTGCCAAGAAAATGATTCCAAACCTGCAGATTTAGGAAGCGGAGTGTAATGATCTACGCCACAAACTTGGACAATTACAAGATTTTCCGCTCTTCCAAATTAGGTTGGGATTAGAATAATAGCATAGAATAGGTTCACAAATTTAATTAGAATTAGATTTCAGGCGTTTCGCTTTAATCAGTCTAATTATACAACAAGAATTGTCTTGAAATTACCATGTCTCTCTTCAACTTACTGTGCAGTGTAGCCTACACCAGACTCAGATAACTTGACGATTCTAGCTGTCTAATTAGAGTAATTAGAGTGAAATGGCAGTTACAATCTAATTGTAATTTAATTTGAGAAATATTTCCAAGCTCTAATAATATTTCCAATCCAAGTTTCAGTTTTCCTGAAAATGCTACAGAACTGCATAGGACAAAACTAGCCCAGATTTCTGCAGATACATTTGCCATTCTCAAGAGAATGATTTTTGTTGCATTCAATTTAATTTCAAAGTTTTTGGGAATTTAGTTACGGTATTCTAATTCTAATCTACTTTGGAAAAACCGTTTAGCGATGATTATTGAATAGTATATTGATATTGAAATGAGCCCGAATATTTTCGGCTGACACTCGTCAGGGGTGATCGTCAGCAACTAGTAGAGAATTGGAAAGAGCATTGTATATCGACAATTGTATCACAAAATAAATCGATATACAATGTTCTTTCCAATTCTCTACTAGTTGCTGACGATCACCCCTGACGAGTGTCAGCCGAAAATATTCGGGTTCATTTCAATATGAATATGCTATTCAATTGTGCATTGAAGTTCTGTACCTCCAAGAAGCTCTTAGCAATAATTCTAGTTGAAATCTAGTTTGGAAATGCTGAAAATTGTGTTAAAATATGGACAGCAAGGAGTTTCTAATCCCATCATCTGCGTTACCTGATCAGCACTGAATTTGTTCATCATGACAACGGTCGCACCGATAGAGAGGGGGCAAAAGAGAGCATTAACGACCCCGTGTACATGATGCAACGGGAGGACGTGTAAAAGGGTGTCGTCGCTCTGCCATTTCCATGCTTGTACCATTGTATCAACCTGAACAAAACAATATCAATGGTTTTCCATTGGTGCGTGAAAGCTGGACAATATGATCATTAGGGCTGGGCAAAATCGAGTACCAGAGTGATTCGATTCTGAATCATTATGACGGCTCAACAGTGAACAGTATGAATGATGTGGAGACCTCAAATATGTACCTTTTATGAGACCACAAAGAATATAATACCAGTTCTACTGACATCAGAGTGCATGATATTTAGTATCTTTTGAACACATATATTTCATTTCACTTCACAGATATTTCATTTCCACTAACATGCGTAAAGCTTTGTACTATGTTTCATATGCTATCATATCCTATTGAGGTTTACAGTATTCCACTGAAAATTGTAATCGAAGCTATGATTTTCTATGATAAATTCACTCTTAGTTTCAATACCCGAAATATCATATTTCACTACTCCACTCAAATTATTAGAATTTATACTAGATTCAGATTCGAGTAGGATTAGGGTGGATTTAATTTTGGGGTTAGGGTTAGTTTTAGGGTTATAAAGTCATATGCTCAAGTGTTGTATGCTAAAGTGTGTAATGCCAAAATCTCGATAAACCAGCTTCTTTAAACGCAGTTTCGGGGCTATGGTATTTTGTGACTATTGAAGTAAGCGTGTCAAACCTGGGATTTCAATGCTGAATGGCTCCATAGTACCCCCTTCGGTGGCCCGGTAGTTCCACTGGTGTATATAATGAGTGCCCGATCTCGAAATGGGTTTCCGACATTGAAATCGCTATGGACACATTCCATATCAGTAGTAATGTTCAACAGTTCAGCACCGGTCGGTTTAACGAGCTCTTCCATCATATCGAAATGAGCCGGCGTTGTGACCACTATCTTTGGTCTAGCATTCTCTAATACGTAAGCCAGTTCTTTGGCTGGATGTGTTTTACACAAAGGAACACTTATACCTCCGGTGAGCCAAGCAGCCCAGTTAGATACGACATAAGTTGAGTCGTTTGGAGTTAAAAATGCAATGCGTTCACCCTCGAGGTTCTTACTGGCGATCGTCATTTGCTTTGAAAGTTCCAGTGATTTTGAAGCTAGCTCCTCATAAGTATGAGCTCCGTTTTCGTCTACAATTGCTACTTTTTCGCCGATATAGAAACACTTTTGTAGCAACGGGGGGAGAATTGAATTGGCCTGAAAGTGACGGAATCTTTTGCTTGAAAATGCAGTTGTATAACTGGTCATTTGTCGGCGACTCCATCGTGAATAGCAACGCAACATATTTCGACCTTTTTGTACACATATCAATAACACAAAATGCTAATATTCTCAACAGTACTTCATCGCTTTTTGCAAAACCTCTGGATCTTTTTACAACAGCAGCTGAGCAGCAGCAGCCAGCAGCATTCAGATGTTGCGCAATATGTGTTTATCCGTGCACTGATGCATTACATTACGAGGTACAATAAATAAATACCATCGATCTCCACGAATCAAAATACAAGTTGCTACAATATAACAATAATCTTCGAGTTATATTTTTCATCGGAACAAGTCTTCTTCCGAACTTTTCACAGTTCCGCGATAACTTGTGGTGCTTTGAACCGGCTGACACACCGATAAAACGAACATCGCGTTTCAGCATAGCCTTTATAAGCTATAAAGCTATAAAGCTATAAAGCTATAAAGCTTATAAAGGCTATGGTTTCAGCATACGACTATTCATTAAGTTTTCAAGCCCAATTCAAGCGTTTATAACGCCCGTGACCGGACTCTATAGCAGATCGCAGTCGAGACACTGTATTAATGATGTCGTGAGTGATAACATACGTCAAAAATTATCGGTTGCGGTAATTGGAATATAGTACATACAATACTACTCATGAATTATGATTGCTCTGGTTTTCTGCACGCCGGCGTATCAGACCAGCGCAGAACAGATCACCTAGCTTGTTGCGTTCGCAAATTGCTACTGGCTAGGGTTACCATATTTTGGAGCCGGGAATGGAGGACACTTTTTCAAAATTAGAATACCGGAGGGAAATCCTCAAAAATGGTAAATTTCTCCCACTTCGAGGTCAACTTTCTCGCTCAGCGCCCAAAATACAGTTTTTTCCTCGACATTATGAGGTGGTTGACTAAAAAAATAAGTCGACCTTCCTTCCGGCTCCGCTCCCGAAATACCCGCCGGAGCGTTAGTTCGGTGCTGTTTTAGGGTATCTCAGTCGAATTTTGCCCTACGTTTACCCAAAATTCTCAAAAAAGAGGACACAATCTCAAAAAGGAGGACATTTTCAAAAACCCGAATAAGGAGGATAAATCCTCCTTTAAGGAGGACGTATGGTAACCCTACTATTGGCCCATATATTGACATGAAAAAATCCCCAGATCTCTCAGTTGAATGTATTCATTCCGTCAGCAGCAATTAATACAGAAAAGCAGTAACGAACATAACATAACATAACATGAAAAAAAACGAAAAAAAAACGATATACCAGCAAAATACGGCTATGCCAATCAGACTTACTGAAAAACAGCGATCTCAGTAAAATCCATGAACAATCGAAAAGTAAGTTTGAACGTCACATTTCCACGCAAATCACACGTTTCAAAACATCACAAGACTGCGATACAATGAAAAGATAGGAAGGTGTCGAAACTACTAGGAGTAGCCTTTAAGATCAGACACCCACCTTAGCCTAGGCGAAGTAAATTGGAGGCATGCACACTGAATGAAAAGTAATGCAGAGAATATAGGACGCAAGCGACAAAATGAGGTGGCATTTGGCGGGGGGCGAGGTCGATGTTAGGCCGTGGTCCGGTAATCCTGAAGGCTGGCTAGTATTCCATCGCAGAAACGACCAAGTCGGTACGGCAGAGGTAGGCCTATACTTTAAATCAGGGATCTCCAACACGCGGCCCGCGGGCCGCATGCGGCCCGCGAGGTCCTATCTTGCGGCCCGCGCCCTGATTTGAAAAAAATTCAGAAAAACGCTTAGTAAATCATGTTGAAACGCTAAATTTGATTTCAGTTGAAACATAATGTTGTTGTTTTTCAAAGTGAGCCATTCTATGTGCCCACTATCACTATTACTCACTAGTTGATACGGCCTCGGCATGGTAATATCATTCCATGGATGAAGAATTTGCTGGTACGAATGGGCATATTGCCTTGACGTGCAATGGCCCACCACTGCCAAGACCGAGACGCCTGCAAAACGACTTCGGGCGCTCCAAAAGACCATGCTTTACGAGGAGATAGTTGTCTAGCAAGTAGGCCTACCGTGTATAGCTAACCGCAATATTGATTCTTCAATCCATGGGTGGCCAATCTGCAGCAGTAGAAGGAAAATTATGCGGCTGTCGACACTTGTAATAACAGCCCTAAGTTTTCGCAGATACCCCCTGCATCAGCTGTATCTGGGAATCTGATCACATTGGCCGAGAAAGGATAAATATTTTATAGTAATATGTGAAACTATACTAATATTTATTGACGAAATTCACTCATGAACATGAAAAATTTTTCGCGCTTCGCGCGACTACAGATTGGTTCTCTGTGGCTCTTTACAACATAACTACTAACGATTTGGTGCGCATAGTAAGCCGATATGTGCATATAGATTAGTTCGGAGTGTACCGGCAATGGACATGGACATGATAACGTGGGTATTTGGCCCCAGCTAGTTTATCACGACTAACCACCGGTATGCGGCCGCAGGCTACATGAGTACGCGAAATGCGGCCGTGAATTACAAAAATGTTGGCCACCCCTGTTTTAGCGGCTAAAGAGTGTTGTCATTGTCAGGTATCGTGTACAGCTCATAGTCCAAAATATAATGACATTGATGATCATGATACTTTTTGTTGTATTTGTGTTTGTTCAATAAAATATTAGTTCTTTTGTGGTGACTATAACCGTCGCCTATGTTAGAAAGCACAGCGTTGTAATAACGTAGAGTTATCAGACGTGGTGGTTGTTGAACTGCGTTGCCTACTTTTATATCGATATTGATGTCATGCGGCCCGCGGCCTCCAGGAATTTGGAAAAGTGGCCCGCGACCTATTTTGAGTTGGCGACCCCTGCTTTAAATGGACAGATACTACTACTGTCTAGCGCAGTGGTCGGGAACCTATGGCTCTTTTGGGTATAAGATATGGCTCTTTGACAAATATTTATTTTTGTGCTGAATTGATCAATATTGCAGCGATTTGTTGGTATATTTTCAAAATGGCCAGTATAATTATTCTCGTGGCAGTATAAACATGTCTTTGAGAGGTAAAGACAATGTCGTCTTCAGGTTTAGGGGCCCAGACCCCCTCTTTTCAAAATCATCAAATTTAAGTTACTGTCACGCCGGCGGCCAGTATCACTTTCGAATTCTATTCACTCGACTCGATACGTTAATTAATCAAAGAGCATAGCATAGCCTACAAGGCGACGCCCATTTCAAAACGCAGTTTTCAAATACGCATCGTCTTCCTCATCTACGCCGCGAAATGAACTGCTGTGGATGTCACATTGTCACAATTACAAACTCGAATTACAAACAACGTCAGAGCTATTCACGTTCTTGATTGGTAAGTATAGCTCTGTGAAGTACAGGCGCAAAAATGTAGGCGTGTAGCGCAGCGTTATGTTACCGCCGAGAGAATCGAGAAGTCGAGAAGAATTTAGCTTTTCAGAATCAGTGTGACAGTCACATTCGATTAATATCAGTTATAATAAATTCTACGCTACTTACGATGAATTACGTTATCAATGGTGATGGCTTAGCCCGTCTTATGCGCAGAGGTGGTCAGTAACGAAGTACTTCTACTTTTTCGAAGTACTCAAGTAGTTTCCCTCTACTTCTGGTACTTACTCAAGTAGATCTGATTTTCGCTACGTCTACTTCTACTTCGTAAATTTTTTTGATCTACTTACTTACTTTTCGCTATTTTCAGTTTGTCAAGTGGAAGTAGTTTAATCCTTTAATCAGCAAGATAGCCAGAGTAATTTCGGGGCTGTTTTCACGGAGTATCAACATTTAATTTTCATGAAAGTTGAGTAAAGCCAAAGATTTTCGTCGCGCTTCGCGCTCAGTGGATACGGAGTAGTCAGTGTGATTTCACGAAAGTATCGGTGAATATAATTTGGGTAGCGGGTTGGCGTGGTTCCGTTCACACCGCATTGTCGCCCTTTGCCCATATGGAATATTTTTCACCACAGTATATATGGCTCATCATAACGTTTGAAACTGATCTTTCGCAATCTAGCATTTACTTATCAGATTGTGGTCCTTTTTTCATGAGGGCTCAATAGCAGGGTAGAAAACTGGATTGCAAATAAACGTAGCACAACGTATCAATAGGCACGAACCAAATATTTTTTATCGTGCGGCTGCGTTGAATTATTTATACATTAGGGTTACCATATTTCTGTAACCCAAATTCCGGACACTCTTCAGCGCCCACTAGTGGATTTCAAAATGAGTTATGACGTCACACTAGCAAAGCTTTCCTCATAGACTAGAGGTGGTCACGATCCGGTTCAGAAGTATGTGGCTGTGTGTTGTGTAACCTGGACCGAAAGCACATGTTTTCAGCCCCTTCCCGTCCAAATAAACATTGATTTTGAGCCCATACTATAAGGTAATCGATGCAACTTCT
>ATSW01006833.1:0-11347 GCA_000444245.1 Botryllus schlosseri
ATAACCCGAGGTAGCGTGAAGGCAGTATTTTAACGGGGAATTAGCTACTAGCGATACTATTAGCGATACTAAAAGTACGCTCAGTTAATTTTATATGAATTATAATGAACCACTGCTTAGATGGAAACATGGTACAAATATCGTCGGCTTATATTTCGCGACGAAAAATCTCGAGATTTGACAGAGTTCGCCGAACGTTAATTTGCAATGAAAACTCAGGAATATATAGAACTGTTGTTCTACTATATAATCATATGTCCCTGCCATACCATATATTGGGACGTCATTTTTATTCGGCACCCCCCTGCCGCCCCTTGAATCCAGCGTCCCCATCTCGCTCCCTGAGCGTTTCCGCTCCGTCAAACTCTAAATCGCCCCTTGAGAGCGCTGACGACAAGGTTAAGAAACACTGAGTTAAACAAAAAGATTTGACGCGTATCGCCTCTAGAGCAACCAGGCATTCAATGATTGTGCGCTTTACTGTTTGGCTGGTAATGATGAAAATTTCAGGTATAGCGTCAATCCAATATTCATATCACCATATTCAAATTACGCTGGTACAACAATATGTGGTACATAAAGCCGTAAAGGGCTGCAAGTATATTCATTTGTTCATAAAAATTTCAGTTTACCCCCAACAGAAGGTCTGCAAACGCTAGGTTCAGGACCAGTGTTCGGTTTGTGAGTGTGACCTGATTTCGCTGGACCTTCTTTTTGCTAATCGTTGAGATCTGATGACAAACAACGATGCCATTTCCCAATGTTGATATAAGTCCTGAAAAAGAGGTGAGCAACAGTAGATAAATAATCTTCGACTACAGAACAATGGATGATGTAAAATACAGACGGTGCAAAGCAATATCCAATATGAAGACTAAACATCCGAAACTGAATAAAAATTCCTGGTGCAATTCGGTAAACGTTTAAGTTTCATGCAATCGCACGATTTCTGCGAAAGATATGGCGTTGTTTCATATATACTTACACGCAGTCGCATCACTTTGTCAAGGATTTATTCAGCAGTTGTGGAAGCGTACCACAATAATTTGAATTGATATCCATAAAGCTACCAATGTCATACCGAGCGAACCCGTGCTAACGGATACTTTGTAATGTTTCCAGAGAAATGGCAATAGGTCAAAACCCTTGCCCAATTGCCCATATATTTGTCAAGATTTACCAAAATATTAGACGCAGTCGCATGTTTGGCGATTTGGCTGCACCCTTTACACCTGCCATCGATAATATAAGTATTAATGAATCAGGGATATAATTTAAGGATTCGAAAAATTGTGCTAGTAATTCGACTCGCATCCTTACTATTGATACTCGTTTCGAATTTGAATATCGAACCATTGTGCCAAGTGCCCTATTGGCGAGCCATAGACTATTAGACAGACGTAGTGGTTTATAGAGGCTCTTATGGTGTATTGACGAATTTCACATATGAAGTTTTATCGATATCCGCTTACACATATTGATGGGCAAATAACCTACCTAGTATCCACAAAAATGCAACAAGAATTCGCGAGGAAATCAGACTTTCATCGGAGGAAAATATATCCTGTATGCAACCATCACATTCATCCCTCGCCTCCATGCAATCTACACGCTTGTCACATCTCTAAATAAACGGAAGGACGCCTGCTATAGAGATGAATTATGCATTATAACGTCAGTTGGTATAGGCCGGTCAACATGCGGCAGTACATATCATAGGCCAACATCCCGATTCCCACAAACCTTGCTCATTGGGACGAACAGTGTTGATCCTTCGTCGTCACAGTAAAAATGAGTGTCTGTTGAACAGTTCATCTCATCACTCCTGTCGTAGCATTCCTGGAAGTCATGGGCATTATCGACAGGTTGAGGAAATATGACTGGTATCCCATGCAGGCTGCTTCCGAAACGTAGTGGTTTCTTTTAGAGTTTTTATCACTTTGGTGAAATAACTTTTTATGGGTTTGGTCACTATCCGATTAGATATCTCCTCTATCTAAAGCAGGGGTTCTCAACTTTCCTTGCATAATGGGCTGCATCTTAACAGCAAAAACCGCTGCGGGCCGCAGAACATTACTACCGTATATTTGTGGACTACTCTTTATATTTAGGCTAACATAGCCTATTTACCAGTCGTATATGGGCATTTAGTACATTTGTATGCATTCTACAGCATTAATGGACAGCGTTCGTAAGCTTTCAGTTGCTGTTTCTAGTGAGATTATGTCATCTCCCGACGGAACATGTAAATCCCTTCATGAAGCGTGTATTGCATTCGTTCTCAAGTCGGTATGTGCAATGTGCTCCTTCAAACCCTTGCACCAGAGAACTGAACTCTCTCTTTCAATGCNTGAGCGAGCAAGTATAAAATTAAGNTAACTTTTTCGTTACAGAGGCCATTGTCACTTTGAGCTCTCAGTGATATGAGAAGAAGTCTCATATTCGGAGTAATTTCTGAGCAAACCAATCAACCCTTCTCCTTTTCTTCCATGGCTGATGCCTTTGCACCAATAGTTACAAAAGTNAGCTTTGTCAAGTTGATGTTGTTTGCNAGTCCCCTCCCCCCAAGTTGGCCCGGCCAGCATTACGTCTACAAATATATCCACTCCGATAGAATACTCCAATACAATTAGCGTTGCAATGTCNGTGGATTTTGTCCAATGCNAGGTTTCAAAGTAGTCTACGCGGCAACGTGTTTCAAAACATGCGACAAAAGATCAACTNACATTNCTGTNACTNTTCTTGTCACNNTTGAATCAGACAACTGCAGCTTCGAAATTTGTTAGGTGAAGTTGTCCTNGCTGCTAAATTCCGAAAACAGCGGAGATTCGCACAGTATAGTAACGTTTTGTTGAAAACACACCTTTTCATGCAGATTTCATGGGTTTAGCGATACACGAAGCAATTTTGAACCATGCGTCCTTAACGTCGTCGACAATCTCGACAATGCCTCAAAATATGGATTGCTGAGCATGAGACCTAGCTAGCAACGATTTTTTCTAAGATCAGGTGATATGCATAACTCCAGATGGAACTATTCGAAGACCTATTCAAAACAATAAGAATCTAAACTCGACCATATATCAAGAAACCAGAACACATTGAAGAATGAGAATAAATCAAACGAAACAGAGACGGTGCGATGAGAGAGCTTAAGTAGCTAAATTAATATGTAACAATACTGTGCCGGTAGTAATTGCGATCATATTGAAAGATCTCGCGGGCCGCAGAATAAGCGTCTGCGGGCCGCGGGTTGAGAACCCCTGATCTAAAGTTTAGGGGTTATAGTTCGACCTTGTGTGAGTCAAGTCATACAATACACGAATGAAAAACAATGTCTGATTCAATGACGTATCGAGAGTATTTTATTCTCCAGGTATTGCCACTATTCCTCGAACTAAATGCCGGGCGTGATAGAACCTAAGCCAGTTTTGATGGTATAATATANTTGATACTCACTATATTAAGATCACACCGATGACTTGTCGGTATATGNATAGGGAGTCTTGCGCTCGTGAGGTCGTTGCAATAGAACCTGGAAACGAACAGTTTCATGTACCTAGGAATGCGACTGTCTTCGTATTTCGCAAAATATAAGCCACAAAATATTCGTGGTAAGATTTTAGAAAAGGCCAGGTTCAGTAAGTTAATAATAGAGTAGAGGAAAACGGCAAGAAACTTGGTTATGGCATATCTAATATTGAAANAAAATCTCAAATCTCAAACGCAANANAAACCGATACAACAGATTATGATGACCGTTTTGTAAAAGCTTACCTTCCCGGACAAAACATTTCATCTTCTGAGGCTTCCGGAGTTGACTTGTTGCAGGTCGGGATGCCATCGCATATCTCACTTCCTACCAGAAAATAGTCTAATCCACTACATCTAAAATATTCGAACTTGTTTTAAACATATAACATCAGTAATCGCAAGATACATAATGGGGGTATGATTAAGATGGGCAATACAGGCCAACCATAGACATGAAACTTGGATGCATAGGACTCCGTAGCAATTCAGTAGGCTACAGAAGAATATAGGCTAGGCATCCATACTTTCCGTTGTTTTCGCCACAGAACGAGTAATTTACAGCACAATCTTCTCTCCTTTTATTCGAGCCACATTCGTCTGAGTAATCGAGGCAAGTCGGTATACCATCGCACGCATCCGCGTAGTAAGGATGAAATAACATGCTCCATTCCATCCCGAATTCATTCATGAAATCATCTTGTAACGCCGCTGAAGATAAGTTCATTAGCTATAGATGTTCAATCCTCCATGAACAGAGAAATAGTAAAATATGATGTCTTGTGTCCTCCTACACGTAGCTGATTTGCAGTCTAATTAAATATGTTTGGTTGTACGAGTTACCATCGTAACTTGATCAAGATGTATTCGACTTTTACGTGCATGCGTATATATAGGCTATCTCAGAAAATACTTGAGGTAATATNGCATGCTATTCTAAAACAGCGATTCTTTAACTTTTCACGCCGCGACCCAAATCTGACTTTTAGTTGCATGTCTCGACCCAAGCCTCACACATAAAAGAAAATGCGTTTTTAATATTAGTATGCTATGTTTATACTGGTATGTTATGAATGATATAAAGAATGAGCAGACAATAGTGGTACGCATTGCAGCTCTATGAAACGTGTCGAACACACGTGACTTCAAATGATAGGGTGCATTATTATTCTCCATGAGTCGTATTTTTACATTTTTATTACTGTCTACTCAGATTGCAACGACTGGCCTATCTGGTGCCGATCATTTCGACGACCCGACATATCAATATCGAAGGTTTTAGCCAACGACCGACGGCCATTTTTGGCCAAGGTAGTATCACCGCCTGTATTTTGGCACCGCATTTTGCCCAGCCTTATGTTGCCCCAAACTCCATGTCCTCATCTGCCCCGGCTCCGAAGGAGTTGGCCTCGAAATATCTGTGTTTCATAGTCCCTCACCCGCTCGATGCGCACCCCTATACTAAAGCATCTGGACGGTTTCCGANAGTGTTTTCTAGAGAACCAATGTCTGACAAATGGTATCATGAATTCAAACCAATTTGCGTAATACACAGGTCGGCGCATTTTCATGATCAAGCCATATTGTAGTAACGACTTTTCTACGTCTCTCGCTTATTGGCTATAGTACAAAATGAAGTATGCTCACGAAATCGCGCGAACCGCGAAGAAATGTTATTGTTGCAAGCAATTCAACAAATATCATTGTTTGCGATANANNCANGTTATATGCTGTTCTCTATTTTGCGTTTTTTTAGGGGAATCAGTTTCCAATTCAACTGTCCTTTTATTTCTATTTCGCTTTTCTAATCATTCTAATTGTCTGATTTCAATCCATTCCATGGAGCAACGGACGAGTGGGCACTATTGCGAATCTCACTCGCCTATGCATCTTCGTGTTTNAAACAACCAAGGCCTTATTCAGTTGGGAGTGCTTGGTTGTGTTAGTTTTATTGAAGACAAGACTGATACGCAGGGTTTGCCTAGTCCGAAGCAGATTTAGTGCAGCAGACAGGATTCGACGCCTGGTAAATCGGCACTCATTAGGATTNGAGTGTCGCGTCGAAACAATCATACTCCTATCAATAGATCGTTCTGGTGGCGTCACGACCCAAAATTATACCACTCGACCCATACTTTAGGAAATCCTGTTGCAAAAACTTGGTGATGTCTAGTTTTNTCGTATGTATGTATGATTTGTNCTCTTTTANTAAAGAAAAGAGAAACGTCCTCCAAGGACGCTCAAAAATGCCCAAATGGCCTCTTTCTCTCATTTGCAGCTGGTTACTTGTACTTACAACAAGACTTTTAGGCGAGACATTGTATTTATTTCCAAATAAATCATTGTAGACCGAAAANGCGGAATTGCTAGTTCAAAAACGGTTTTCTGACGAATTGCCCAACGAGTCTTCCCTTATTGATTGTTATTGCAAACATTGTACGACGTTCTATGTGACATCTGATCCTTTTTTAATGCGTGGGCACGCTGTAATTACCCTGGTGGAAAGTTGGACTTAACAGACGTATTAGTTGGATCAGTTCCAAGCATCTTGACGGTTGTGTTAATGGCTAATTTCATTAAAATTTTCGTGCAAACAATTCCACGAGCTCGTTAAAATAGGCCATTTCTTACTGGCAAAAGTTAACCGTAATAAATTGCGTTAGCCTTCATGCACNTGAATGGTGAAAGAAGTGCGTATTAGACGATATCGCGAGGCATTCTCTTAATAATGTCACTTCGATTCTACCGCATCCTGTGAGACAATGGATATCTTGTGGTCTATTATATATTTGGTCGTAGTATTGCGGGTTTTTGTGAGGGACAGGATATGACAGATTATATAACTTTTCGACAGTTAAGACGCACAGCATATATAGAGCACAGGATTCAACATATTCAATTATTTATATGTGCAATCCAGTCGATTCCAGTTCTCATTTCAACAACGACCGACTATATTTCATTTCGATCTCTACTTACTTCTATTCATCTTCGGCCATGAGTCAGAATCGTTCCAACCTTCAGAGATATAATGGTATATTAGTCTTTCGGACTTCACGCAGCGATCATATATCAACTGTTCTAGTGGATACTACTATCACGGAAGCAATATAAGATTCGTGATGAAACAGCCACCAATATGTCGTTGCTGCTGAGGTTTATTATTCGTGGAGTTTCAGCATCTGTGGCTATTTTACACCAGGCGGATATTCTTCATTGTGATTCCTGCACTGCCTACTTATCGGTGTTGGAATAATTATTTATCATTNATATTATTTCCGTCATATGCCCGTTGCACAACTGACTTTGTTGTCTTCAAATAGCTGTCCATCGGGTTGGGTGAGTCATGAATCGCAATTTGTGATATGAGCATTGAACATAGACAGTGAACGAATTTTGGAGGTATGCAATCAATTTGACAAATCGAAAGTAGGTTCGTTGTCATGGTTCTGGCATAACTGCCAAAGTATGGAAGAGTATGGAAAAGAATTTCCATACCAAACAATACTTAAACAGCATATTTCCATATTCCATACCGAAATCTCGTTCCATACCATACCTTTCTCTGGCTGTGATGAGACCAACGCCGGGAAAAAAGCATAGAAACTAAAATCCTTGATAATAATACGTTTTATTCTTCGTTGTATAGAGGGGCGTGCAATTTCAGTACTCGAAGTATCATCTCTCACTAATCGACTCGAATCATCACAATTAATGATCGATTCGGGTTCAATATCTAATCATATCGCCCGCAGCCCTACTTACAGGCCCCCGATGTCTTAACTATCAGGTGACAATGTTCTGAAGTGCCATCAATCGTTAATNTCATCAGGGCGCGCTAGAGGTTCATANGCCGGACTAAATCTCACCGATGGCGTGCGTCCACTTCGCATCTGTGCTTCTTGGGTTATAAAATTCGCAGATGAACTTTTTTTCATGGCAGCCCAGCTCGTCTGAGCCATCATCGCAATCATCCTTGCCTATTTAAAATGATGCGGCTGTTACGATATCATTAGAGTTAGTATTACCCGCGGAATATATTCAGACCATCACACTGATATATCTTCTGGACCTTTTTAATCCCATCGTCACACGTCATATATTCGTCAAGAAAGGGACAGAAAATTTCGTCTGCACCGTCTGCGCAATCCATTCTGTGTGATAATAAAAATCGGAATACTCGCAAGCCAAAAACCATTGGAACACGTCGTATAGATTTATAGTTTTAGCATATCTTCTTTTGTCCCGAGAAGGCAGCGAGGAGATCAGGAAGTTGGATTGAATAAAAACTGGATCATCGCGTTCATCAGGATTTAACAACCCAGGATTAAGGAAACCGGATGATCGCGGCGCATAAAGATGAGTTTTAATCACACGATTTAGCAAACCGGAACAAACTGTACTTTACACTGAGTAAAATGCCCACGCGGAAGTATTTCTAACAATGACACTGACGATGGTGCCCTATGTAATGGCGTCACTAAACAATCAGACATAGGCCGAGCGATATATCTATCAATATTATTAATCAGTTTCTTCGCTGTACTGCACTGATTACACGCTACTTTCAATTCGCTTTGATGATAATTCTGCCTATTATCACTATAACGAAACTAATGTGGGGATATCCGAAATCAACAATAGGATCATCTCGGCTAATGCTGCTTTCCAAACCTATAAATACCTGCTTCGAAACTTCAGAATTTGGATTGGTACAAGAATAAAATTTTTGAATACCATTGTGAGAAGAGGCTCACATATGGCTGCAGCGTATGGTCTCTTTCGGAAAATCAAAGAAACGTCCTGGTGTCTGCGACAGACAATTTTTGCGAAAAATGGTACACGGAGGCTGCACTCAAAAGGGAAGCGACCACGCCTTCGAAATTAGTATTCAGAATCTTCATAAAATCTGTCGCACTGGAGACCTCTCATCATTCATTGATCATCAAGAAGGTAAATTGCTTGCACACATTCGAAAACGTAATAACAGTGTCGTGAAGTTAATAGCCATTGAAGATGAAAGAAGAATGGAAAAAGGAAGACCCTCTACAACGCTGATCGACTATGTCCTTAATCGTAACGACACCGACACTTTCACGGGAAATTTAATTTATAATTGAAATCTTTGAGGCTCTCATTTTTCGATGGATACTTCCATCACCTCGGTGATGGTGCTTTTAGTCTGAACGAAGACAGAGCTAGACATATATAATATATATATAGGCTACGTATTTCCGTCGCAGTATCTTTCATCAGCACCTTGCCGTTTCATTCAACAACCTGTCAATTGACAGCCAATGGCGCGTTTTCGCATTGTGATGCAAGAGATATCGCACCACTACTTAACAGCACCACTTCCGGATAATCATCGCGCGTAACTTTGTGCAACTTTATGCGTCCGGATTAGCAATTTTTATTCACACTATTAGCATGCTCCCGGATCAGTTAACTCGCCGCCTAAAATGCGCCACGATTAGCAGTTTTAATCACCCGATTAGCATTCTCCCGCATCATCTAACATCATGATCTTCGCCCTAAATACCATTAATCAATTTACCTGAATCGATTAACTGAATGCAGACAAACTGCGCAATCAAAGACTTAATTGGATTTATTAGAATCCTTATATAATTCGGGTTGGTGGAACGGGAACAAATAGGGTTGTTCAAAAATTCAAACGTTACCGAAATGCTGCGGCATAGAGCCAAATCTGTAGATTGTTGACGACAACAACATCGATCAGCCTGCAAGGAGCTACAAGGAAAGTCGTTTACATTTCACTCGAAACTTTTGAAGTTAGCAGTCGGCGAGTGGTATCCTTGGTTGGGAATCTATGAAGTGGGTGGGCAAATACAAACCAAGTATCCTGATTGGTTGGATTCACATAGAAGCCTACCAATCAGTAATCAGTACGTGTATCACGCGATACATCCCTATCTCGCATTATATGGTGGTAACCAATATTTTATCAAGCATGTTTGCGATGATTCCGTGTTTAGTGAGATATTGAAGCAGCGGCGAATAAGTTTATAAATGATTATATGGAACATATTAATATTTTATTCAATATGAGATGATTATTCACTTATATATTGAAGTTTTGTAACTCCAACAGTCACTTCTAATATTTTATAACATTCAAACAGAAATAAATCCTTAGCTACGGAAAAAGATTCATCGCTAAACTATATATCCAAATCGAAAATCAATAATGTAACATGGGTAGTATGCTAGGGATAGTTGGGACGTTCTGTTCAAATTCGTGATCGACATAAGAACCTTGAATATTCAGAGGTTCGCGTTGACAAACGAACCTTAGAAAGTTCTTGGCCTGCGAACATATTTGTGAAATACCAGTATTTCCAGTAATCTTCGTATCTCTTTAAATTTCAACTTTATATCGTTCGTTGCATCGAGATGGCAACAACAAGAAATGAAAGTGTGCTTGACATTGCAAGATACGGACCGGCAACACTTCAAAACAAATATTGCGGACAGGTGAACCTTCACAAATCAAAATTCACCTTTGATTACGAATATTTCATGCAATAGTGGGATCTTAATTTAGTGCTGCTTTTTTGATATTGGATATTTTTACGTGCTTCTATTGACGTTTCTTCAAGGCGAAGCAAGCGAAGTCCTGTCCACTAACATGAATATGATTGTTCGGTATCATTTGAAAGAAATGCGACCTTGCATTTTGTTATAGCGCAATTATACTGCCAAGCGTTGGTTAATTGCACCGTCGGGATTTAAAGAGCTTCTTGAAGGTACAGAACTTCAATATACAATTGAATAGTATTCAATAGTCGGGATTTAGCGAAGTTTGTTTAACAGTCCCCGTAGATTTCACATATAACATGTCCAATAAGAGTCGTAGGTTATATTTTCAAGCAGTTTCGTACAATACTCGCACCATTGTCAGGTGCTGCCAACGCTGACCATGAACTCACTATTATGACACCATGCTCAAAAATACGTTGCAAACTTTTAAATCAATTTAAAATTATAGCGTTTTATTTCTCAAATTAATTGGCAATCGTCCAACCTTTTACATTACGGAATTGAGATATAAAATACTGATACATTTTGCTGGTCGACTGTTGAGAACCATTGGCATATTTGTTCAGTGGTGCAAAATAGTGTTTGCAGTATTTCTGAGCGTTTTTAGCGCTCGTATCCTTAGAGCTTTCAATAAAATTTCTCGTACCCCTGCCCATTTTCAATACAATTTTTACTGGTACATATATTAAAGTCAAAAGGACAATTCAGAAGAGTTGAATAAATCTGGCCAGAAAATATTCTACTTCTTGTTGATTTGCAAAATAACTTGGGCCTCTAGATCAGTGGTTCTCAACCGCCGGTCCGCGAACCGGCAACGGCGACGAATTTCCAGCCGGTCCGAGAGGCATATTATAATTTGTACCTTAATTTCGAGGGGCAATATGTTGAAGGCTTGTCCATTGCTCTAATAAATTAAACATCAAATTTTAAACTAATTCAGAACTTCGTGAAGTAACATTGGGCCTGGAAACATGTTCGACTTGACTTGAAGTTAAAGCCGTATCATTTGACGACATACGAGGCACAAGTACGAGGTGACCCGCCAAACTGCGCAGTTTGCGCGATTATTTGTTTTCGATTCATTTATTTGCGAAGGACCGTAACTACCGCACCCTAAATCTCCCAATCTGAACGGGGCCCCAAAATTATTTCGTGACTGTACAACAGTATTTTTATGAAACTTAATCCAACGTTTTCAAATATTTTTCGGGCTTGGCACGGTTTAGTGTCACTATATGTATTGATCATTTGG
>ATSW01006836.1:0-12164 GCA_000444245.1 Botryllus schlosseri
GTGATTACAGTTTGTATGCCCAATTTTCGGTACACAAAATTTGGGGGGCGATGATCGGTGTTGACCTTGAAAAGGGGGCGATTGGTTGGGAACCACTGGAATAGACCATACTAGAAATAGTTTATAGCATGTTTTTAAATCACTGCTTTATATTTTAACGCAATATTTGATAGAAGTTGTAGTACAAACTGGCGTAAAAAATAGAGAAAAGTTGCAAAACGTTGCACTATAAAATCCCTCCAAACAGCTTAAAGCATCATATTACATAGATTCTGAGCATCTAGGAAGCTGTTGGAAGCTGTAAAAAAATTGCAAAAGCTGCAAAAACTTGCCCTACTGACTGCTTATAACGCGTTTTCGCATTATGATGCAACAGATAAACCAATTGATGGAAAACTCGGGACACCTCGACTAACCATCGCGCGTAACCTTTTCCAACTTTATGCGTCGCGATTAACAGTATTTAATCACACGATTAGCATTCTTCTGGATCATCTAACTTTATTATCTTCGCCTAAAATGCGTCCCGATTAGCAGTTTTCAATCAAATGATTAGCATTCTCCCGGATCAGCCAACTTTATTATCTCCGCCCTAAAACGACTTACTTTTTGAAATCCGTAACTATAACTAGGACTACACACTTTTCAAAATGCTCAACTAGTCAACTTGCAAGATGAAAAGAAGAGGCATTACTGAATGTAAAGTAAAAGAACCGGAATAGGTCTGAAATAGACCCCGAATACGTCTTAAATAGTCCTGAATAAATCCTGAACACTTCCTGATGCGTATAATATGAATCAGAGTTTCCGCGTTGTGTTGTGAATACTCACCAAGACGACCATCGTCCATTGTACCGATGAATCCGCGGGCCAGTGCGTCGCATAATTCCAAGGGTTGATGTCGGGACAGTAGCTAGTGAAGCGGCAAGACGCGCATCTGCAAAGGCGGGACTTTCGTTATGGGCAGATATGTACACTATAGGGCTGTTCAAAAATAACTTTTTGTCCAATTTTACTGGCTATGCGATAAAATTGTCCAACTGCAGAATCTCAGCGGAGGTGTTAAAAGTAGCCATCGTCGGTCTACTCAAGTAGGAGTAGAAGTAACGTCGATAATTTGTACTCAAGTACCAGCTTCTATATAGGGTTGTAACCAAGTCACGAGGTTCCGAGTCCCAAGTCAATCTCACTTTTATAGTTTTGACTCTAGTCAAGTCGAGTCATTTTCAATTCACCACCGAATCAAGTCCGAGTCCAAGTCACGGAGTAGAGTATGTCGAGTCCGAGTCATAGTGCTTTGACTCGAGTCCGAGTCCAAGTCATTGGGTTGACTGTTCAGATCCGAGTTAATGTCATGTGAAACCCACTTTTTACGACTCTGCTCGGTGACATCGAATGCTTCACATTCATAATATACTAATTCCCTCACTTTTAACAGTTTCTGGTAGCATTTTCAGGTACCAGTACTGATGGACGAAAAAATAATAGTGTGATAACTTTATTATTCGAAATTACAATGAAATGCCTGTCTTGGTAGACCCAGTCTCGAGTCATATGACTTGGTCCGAGTCATGCACTATGATTCGAGTACAAGTCTAGTCAATACACAACTTGACTCAAGTCGAGTCGAGTCATTTTCCATTTTTAAGAAAATGACTCGAGTCAAGTCGAGTCACCAAAAAATCGTGACTCGAGTCATTACAACTCTGCTTGTATATCGCTACTTTCACTATATCGAAGTACTTCAAGTAGGTTTTACCTACTTGTACTATACTCCTCGAGTGGTTCTGATTTCAGGCTACTTCTATTTGACCGTTTTCGTTTTTTAGGCAAAACTAGGCCTAGAATACTTTTTACGTACTTGTAAATTGCTACTTCTACTTCCACTTGATTTGAAGTTGACGACGTCACTTCTGCTTGAGTACCGACAGGGACTATGTCAACCTCAGTTTATCGGTTTTGGTGTTAGATATATCGAGTTTATCGGTATCGGGTTGAAACTCCGATATCGGTCGAACTCTATATACTGATAACGCCCACCTGAGGCCTCCTTCTCCCGATTCCTCTGCGAAAATCGCCACCGTGATCGCCATGGAAATCGAATAGAAGACGAGGTTGATCAAAATGAACGAGCTCCATTCGTCGCTCAGAAATACGTCGCAACGTAAGCCGAGACCNATCAGGAGGAAGATGAAGCCGATGATCGTGAACATGAAGAACAGNGTTTGNTCTTTNCGATCTGGAAAGAGAAATTCGATAGATGGTGAGCAGGCCTGGCTAAAATCGAGTACCTGATGGATTTGATTCACTTTTCAGAACTAGCAATTACAACTAGGANTACTCACNTTTCAAAAATCGCAACTAGAACTATATAGCTAGAATTACTCACTTTCCAAATTTCGCAACTATGTAGATTGTAGAACTATATAACTAGAACTATTCACTTTTCAATATCCATAACTAGAACTTGTACATGATCCACTCTCATTTTAAAATCCGCAACTAGAACTAGAAATAAGAACGAATGACTTTAAAAATGCGAAACCAGAACCAGAAATAGAACTACTCACATTTCAAAATGCGCAACTACTAAAAAAGGAGTAGTTACTTGACCGTCAGCAATCAGCATGGTAGCTTGAGAAATTTTACAAGTCGAGTATTCCAGTATCACTCATGATGCTTTAACAGTATGAAAGACGTGTGAAGTTAAAATATGCATCTTTTCTGCTATCGCACAGAATCTAATGCCAGTTCTACGTCACATCAATGATACTTAGTATTTTTTTGACCAAACCTATTTCACTGCACTTTGAGACAATGCTGTGGGTCGATCACGAATTCACTGATATGTCATTTTCACAAACGTGCGTATCTTTGTACTACATGTTTCGCATGCTGCGATAAATAGCAGTGGAAAATAGCATCAAAACTATAATTTTCGTTGATCAACCAACTCTTAGAGGCAAGGAACGAATCATTTCAAAACACATCATCTCTCGCTACTTGACTTGAATCATTAAAATTAATACTCTGATTCAGATTTAAGTGCTCGAATCATTGTGCCCAGCCCTATGAGAGTCAACTCACAGACTGCGTCAGTCATGTCCCGGAACCAGTCGGACCTGGTCTCGTTGTAATAGCTCATGTGTCGGTTGTAGAAATCGACCAAGCCGAGACAGAATTCCCCATCTTGTCTCCTGTACAACGTTTCGTTGACGTGTTCCACAACGGGACGTTTCGGCGGCGTCGGTTTCAGGGCTAACAATTCCCGCTCTGTCACCAAAGAAAAGAATGCTGGTTATGACTATGGAAAGCTAGAACATTTTCATCAGCTCCAAATTAGATTAGAATAAGAATGATATCTACCCATTTTCCAATATAGATAAGAATTAGAATCATATCTGCAGTTTTTCCTAATTTGATTATAATTACAATGATAGCTAACAGAGTTGGTCAGTAACGACGTACTTCTAATTTTCAGAGTACTTCAAGTCTATTTTGCCTACTTGATTTACTTCATCAAGTGGTTATGATTTTAGACTACTTCTACTCCACAGTTTTCAGCTTTTTAGGCAAAACTATAGGCCTGGAATACTCAACGTTTACTTGTTTAGAAATCGCTATTTCTACTTCNACNTCAGTACCGTGGTAACTACTTTGATCACCTCCCGAAAGTTTTTTTCCAGATTGGCATTAGATTGGCATTAAAATGATAGTTTCTAGTTTTTTCCCAAATTAGATTCAATTAGAATTATAGTGACACAATTTATTTTATAAATTAAATTAGAATAAAAATCAAAGTTGGNAACGAGGTACTTTTACTTTTCGAAGTAGGCTACTCCAACTAGGTTTTGCATATAAATGCACCACTTGCTCAAGTGGTTATGATTTTAGACTACTTCTACTTCTACTTGACAGTTTTCGGGTTTTTAGACGAAACTAGAATCTATACTTTTTTACTTGCTTACTTACCACACAGTATAACAAAAATGCGGGTAATTTGGGAGTCGAGCCAATGTGCTGACCTCTTTTTTTGTCAACACAGTACTATGGGTCGAATTTTTTTCAAAATCCCCAGTTTTCTTGAAGCTTTGATGATTTATAGAAAAGAGTCCTCTTTTTAGGATCTCAAAATATGGTAGCCCTAAATTAGATAACCAGCATTATCTAACTGCCCAAATCTCATCTACAACTGAACTACAATGATTTCACATTCCATCATTCNCCAGGCGTATACCTGGCACGAATTTTCCGCGGTTATTATGTTTTTTCGGGATTTTCGTCTTCGAAGTCGAATTGCTCGATTCGGTGCTGTTCGAAAACGTGGAATTTGTCGATATCGTTGTCAGAGTAACGTTATCGGTTGACATTACTGTTGGCAACGTCGTGACTTCATTGTTANGCGGCTGGGTTGATTCCTCTGTGGTGCCATCTGTAAGATGAAAGTGGTTAACGTATATATATGAGCAGTTAGTTTAGCTTAACACTCGGAGATATATCAGCTGCCCAAGACAGACTTGTACTAACTAACTATCTAGTTAGGTGATTGTCAACTAAGAACTGTTTTTTGAGTAGTTTTAGTTGCTGATTTTGAAAAGTGAGTAATATATTACTATAGTTCTGGTTCTAGTTCAGATTGCGAGTTTTGAAAAGTTTAGTAGNTCTAGCTTTAGTTTTAAAATAAGTACTTTGTACAAGCCTGGCTTAAGATCTTTATTACCTATCATTTGAAATGCATAAGCATAACACATCCGTGGATTGACGTATAATAGTTTTAAAACGACGCACTTGATTGCCTCTTCTCGTTATATTAACACTGATACCATAGTCAATACGGACTTTCCTCAAAATTTCATATTTGCTGCTATAAGTTGCGTTGAATTATTTAAAATTACTCTCATGTACAGACCGATTTTAACAGCTTCTACGTCTTGAAGTACTTCAAGTACTTGCTGTGCTTATTCAATTAGCTATATGAGTAGGGCCATTTTTTACCTGAAAAATCCAAATTTTGACATTTTGTGACCCCAAAAAACATAATTTTGACCTCACGNATGTAAATTAGGTGTTTTCGCACATAATGTTAAAATTGTACCACTTATCTTCATTTCTGGTTGGACCTGTCGGTCCTTACGAAGTAGTTTGACATGAAAAAAACGTTCTCGACTGGAAACCTGACAAATATTTTCGTAAAAAAACTAGTATATTAACGAAATTCAAGTACGTCACGTATTAAGGTAGAAATATTTCAAATTTGTTGTAGTACAACAACGAATTATACTTTCCTATACATTCTCGGGTAGAAAGTCTCTGACCTTACCAAGTACTAGAATAGAGAAAGAAAGTCCAACAGAAGCAGCTGTTGGCTAACAACACTGAAGTTGTTCCTATACTGCTGATGACACACCGTGTTGCTTCATTCTGAAAATGTTGCCTACATCACAATTTTTCATCATGTGCTTCTTGATATAAGAACCATGCAATGCCCAAGCAGTCTTTCTTCAGTTAGGATATTGCGGTACGTTGACCGTAATACCATGTCAACCTATTTGTTTCATTTGAATGTTTATGATTCATAATGAGCAGACAATGGCCAATAAAGATGACTACAAACTGTAAAATGCCAAATGATAAGTTCACCGACAGTGCAAAATCTACGATACAAACGAAATGCAGGGGTCCAAAAAATTATGACTTTGTAAACAATTTTGACAATTTTGTGACCTAGCTCTTCAATTTTGACAAAATTTTTACCCTAGGTATGAGTATAGACTAATTATACTTCTACTTGATAGTTTTCAGTTTCTAGGAAAAAGATNGCCTACAATTATTACCTATTTACTTACTTGTAAATCACTACTTCTACTTCTACTTACGTAGAAATTTTCGGCGTTACTTCTACTTGAGCTCCAACCATGACTATTTTGGCCACATCTGCTGGTTCTTACTCACAAGTAGTTGTTGTTGTTGTGTTGATAATTCGATCCACAATTTCTGGCTCATCCGCCTCTGACACGTCCCGGGATATCCTTTTTCTGGCATTTCCCTCTTGTGCGTTCTTTGAGTTGAATTGAACCTGAGAGGGAGATTCGCAATGAGAATTAGACAACGAGATAATTCTAGTTGCCAAACTAGACTANTCTAATTATAATTTAATTGGTAAAATGTTTCTATGCTCTCCTTTTAGTTATAATCTAATTTCTAGTTTTCCTGTAAATGCTGCAGGAGACCTGCATCGTGCGAAACGCNCCAGGCTCAATCAACTCTGGTTTGTTACGAACGGAACTTGAATTTTTATGTGATTCTATCTCATTAGGAATTTGAGTTAAATTGTCAAGCTTTGAGAATTCAATCATTCTATTTCTAATCTAATTTGCAAAAGTCGGGAGTTTTCTAGTGGTCCAAATATAGGCCTACGCGCAAGGAGCGAAATTGCCGCGCGGTGGCGCAAAACTGATTCTAGTTCTACTTCTACTTGCAAGTGTTGAAAAGTGATTAAATCTGTCTCTATAGTTTCGCATTTTGAAAAGTGANTATAGTTCTAATTGCGAGTTATGAAAAGGGATTATTTATAATTCTTGTTCCAACATAGAAAAGTGAGTAGTTACGACTAGAACAAAGCAGTCATAGCAAAATACGAACGTATAGCAGTTTATGNAACTATTCAATCGGCCAATCATCGTAATTTTGCCAATTCCCTTGTTTGCGAAAAAAGATGTTGATAGAATATAACCNAACTTACAGTGATACNCCGTTATTAGTATTATTATTATTATTATGTATATAGCCTTGATAGTTGCGTATTCAAGTGAAGAGCAAGGGTNTGGATTTTGAGCTAACATTTTGGAATCATTTGACTTGTCCGGCCCGCAAGTGCTCTGAAGGTTTNAATCCGGCCNGCGGTGCGAGTTGAGTTTGACACCCCTGCTTTACACGAATCTCTGCTCACCGTGTGCAGAACCGACTGCCTGACGGANTATTTCCTTCCGACCAGCTGCAAAGGGGTCGGGATCTCCGTGAAGTTGTTTCCGGGCGTAATGATGGCGGCTTTGTACGAGTCCATGTTGATCACGTTGATACTGATGATGACGTCGCACACGTAGATACCGAACGGCAGCAACACGCACACAAAGATGCCCGCCGCAAAATAGAATGGTTCTTTGGAGAGGCTGGAGATTTTACGTTCCATGCTCTTTTTCTGTGAATATCATCGTGACCATTGTGTTTGTGGTGCCGTAATGACGACGGTCTTACCTTTTTCTCGACTGGATTTTCTTGATAGGGCGGAGGCGCCTCGATTCCTAAAGCAAATACGTGTAGAATATTTATATAATATTTGTATAGGGTTGTTCAGACATAACTTTTTTTTCAAATATTACTGGCTGATAAAATTGTTACGTTGGATAAAAAAACGCTGCACACTGAATTTGAATCATTTCNAACCAGTAGGAGNGGAGCTATGAGAGGAAAAGCTGCAATACGGCTTTAAACCTTACTATGACTGCAGACTTGTACAAACTACTGNATTTTCAAAATGCGCAACTATAGAACTAGAAGTAGAACTACTCACGTTTCAAAATCCGCAACTATAACTATAACTACTCATTTTTTTTTAAAACTGGCAACTAGAACTACTCAATTTTTAAAATCCCAACTATAACTATAACTAGGCCTACTAATTTAAAAAAAAAATGGCAACTAGAACTACTCAGTGTACGTTTAAATCAATTCTCTGANGTTTTGGAAATGCGCCTCAAGCTAGATGCCATATTTTTTTTAAATGTCGGCCAGAATATTTCGGGGTTATTGGTTTTATCNGTATCGGCTTTGAAATCCGATATCGGTCGGGCTCTACNCGCGATGACAGCATACGACAGAACCAGCTTTCAATGGCAAATGTCGTCTCTTTACGCGAGCGAATGCCAAATTCAGTTTTTAAGCACTGAAATTACACTCTCCTTGCCATTAAGATTTAATTTATCAACGAGAATTATTGTTTCGATANCATTTTCCGCTGTGGAAGGCTGTCAGCCTCGATTGGTCGTATCGCAGCATACGAAACTTGTAGTACAAAGCNACGTACTGGGTATGACNTATCTGTGAAGTCGTGATCAACCCACACCATTGTCACAAAGCGNAATGAAANAGGGANGGTTAAAATAATACCAAATTATCTATAAAGTGATGTAGAATTGGCATTATATTNTCGGTGGTAGCATAAAANNAAGGCTACATATTTGAACTTTATACACCTTACATACTGTTATGNCATCNTNATTGATACTAGNATACTTGACTCAAAGCCTATATACTCAATTCAGAATCGAATCAGTCAGTTACTCGATATTGTCAAGTCCTAATCGTAATTGGTGTAAAAATTCAGCAACAGAATGCTNAAAAAAATCGACTTCTCGCACAAACCTCGTTCCGATTCTGCCTTTTCCGATTTTCTATTCCTTTCTAAACTTTCTTCTTCTTCTATATTCTTCTTTTTTCTCGGCTTTTTCTCCCCGTTCTGAAACAGATTGTCGTTATGGAAAATTGCAATGATAATTATTGGCATATATCGGAAGATGATCATGAATGACTAATTTTGAACATTTTCCCACCCAAAATTACGTAATTCAGGTATTCGTTTTCAAAAATATAAGGCGTAAGGAGAGGTGAGGCACAGAAGGGTCAAGCCTCATTGATAGCACAATTCGTCATAAACAACTCGGAATTTATATTAACTAACATTAATCGAATGCTGCTGTCGCACTGACTCCGAAAATTCGAATATTAATAACGTCATAGGACCAGAATCCCTGCAAAGCCGCCAAATCATGCGGAATTCGGCTTTCTGCCGCACAATGACAGCGCAGTGTAAAGTGATAAACATATTAATTTGCCTCGAATATGAGCCTAATAATCTGACAAGTTACGAGTCATTTCGTTATGACATGCGACAAGTATGAGTCAAGTTATTTGAAAAACGTGACTCGAGTCATCCCAATAGTGCCACAATGATGGCCATCTATGGTTTAAAAGAATTATATATTTACGAAGGAAGAATCTGAATTTGAATTTGATCAATCGGTGTCAGAATCCGATACTGCTGTCCGGAGTGACACGCCCAATCATATTAGCATCAAGTTGTACACAATTAAATTAGGTATTCGTAATAAATATCATGCAAAATATGTTCAGAAGCAGACAAATTGTATGAACATTTTTCGAACTTTTCGCAGAAAAATCAGGATAATTGAGCCGAGAAAATAGTACGAAGTCAACACAGAACCTACCTCATCGACTTCGATCTCAGTATCGAGGTCATCTTCGCTGAACCTGTTCTCTGTAACACAAGAGAGACTTGGAGTATTTCTTCAGAGTATGAGAGTATTATTCCGCTCCCACAGACTTGGACAACTTGATCATTCTAGTTGTCTAATTCGACTAATTAGGGATAAACGCCGATAATCTAATTCTTATCTAATTTGTGAAATGTTTCTATGCTCTCATGTTAAATATATTTTAATTTCTGCTTTTCCCTAAAATGCTACAAGAGAACTGTATCGTGTAAAACGAGCCATAATCTTGGTGTACATGCATTTGTGATTCACGCGCTAACGAGAATCAATTATGATTTGATATGAAGTGAACTTGAGTTCTGTTGTAATTCTTTCCAATTCGGAACATATTTCAAGTTCCGAGTGTTTGCGAATTCAGTAAATTCTAATCTAATTTGAAAAAAAAACTGTGTAGCTATCATTCTAATTCTCATGTAATTTGGAGAATTTGAAAATTTTCCCTACCCGGTGCCGGGTCCGCGGATGTTTCCTCCTGTGGCGCCATATTTTGAAGTATTTCAGGGCTTATCTTATTTCTGATTTTGAAAACCGATTTGAAATAGTCAATGCATACTTTGCTACAAAGCTACATTGAAATTGCGTACGAATCACTCTCAAGTAAGGTTAGCACATTGGTACGAGTACTCGGATGAGAATCGTGTTTTCATTCTAATGATTCGTGTCGAGTAGTGAGAGATGATTTTGCGAGCACTGAAATGATATAGGTCCTACGCTCCTTGCTACCAAGAGTTAATTTATCAACGAAAATTATAGTTTCGATACTATTTTCCCTTGAGGAAGCCTTGAAACCTCGATTTGCCGTATCACATCATACGAAGCATGTAGTATAAATCTGCGCAAATTAGTGGAAATGACATATCTGTGAAACATGATCAACCAACAGCATTGTCATAAAGTGCAATGAAATAGGTACGGTCGAAAAATACCAAATTATCTTGAATGTGATGTAGAACTGGCGTTATATTCTTTGTGGTCGCATAAAAGGTTCATATTTAAACTTTCCACGTCATTTCTAATATGGTAACGTCATCATAATGCTGAAATACTCGACTCTGATTAGAATCACTCGAGCACTCGATTTTGACCAGCCCTAGTCAGACTTCGTATGTTAGAATTCTAGCAAGCTGATATCCTGAAACGCGAACAGACTATAACTGACTGATCCTCCATCAACTGAATCTGATGACCGCCAAAACCGGCAGAGCGAGATTGTCGACTATATATAAAGTTAACCTTCTCGCCGCATTCACGATGCTGTAAAGCGCGTCAAAACTACTGCGATCTGTCTCTGCGGGTTACTTTGCATGGCCGCGGGCTATTCGCGTATCTTTTCATTTTTGGCATCAGATGTTGCGAGATTCTGGATCAAAACAAAGCCTTGCAAGGTCACAGACGACATCAATTTCGACTGAAAGCCATTTGCATTATAGTGTGCAATGTGCATAGAATTGCCGAAATCCGGATTTCGAGCCGACGACGATAACTAGCATCTTCACCGATAGTCTCAAGATAACCGGACCTCGATCTGACATATCAACCTCGCCTATCGACACATTCATTTTCGTCACTAGTCGTTTTATAGCATCCCTTATGCCTGTATGCCTTTTATATTTACATTCACCATATAGGCCAAAGTGCATGAGTGTCTGGTTGATAACCGCGTTGTCGTATCTCGCACTTCGTAATTATCCTTTAAAAAACCTATTCTCATTTGTCTAATTAGACTAGTTTGAGCGAATTAGAATTCAGTAATTCCAATTGAAATCTAATTTGGAAAAATTGGTGTAGCTATCATTTCAATTCCACTCTAATTTCCACTCTGCCCATAAGCTATCTGGCCAAGACCTCTTTCCCCTTCAAAGAATGCAAGTTGCTGACCGGAACTTTAAATTGTATTGATTAAATGCAAGGTACGTGCACCATACTACCGAGAAGCGAAATAAAAGTAAAACAAGGCGAAGCACGCGATGATCGCCCGTCGGAGTAGAAATAAATTAATTTGATTCCAGTGAGGCAAAACGCAGGGGGGCAAACTGACAGCGCCAAATACTCTCGCAGGCGCGATCTAGGTTCAGTTGCAATGGCAATGAGTTGTGCTGGTAGTTTGAACGGGAGTTCACGATCCACCAGACGTTGTGATGGGTTGGAACCTGGGTAAGGCGAGTCCGAACTTGCGTTCAACTCCGGCGAACGTGGCCGCGGCTAACTTGTACCCACCCACGTGGTCGGGGCTGACCGGGGGCAGATCGGAAACGTGGACGAACTTGGGGGTGTGTTGCGAGCCTGAAAATAGGGAATTTCGATGCAAACGAGAAAAGGATTAGGAATGGTCATATATAGAAAAATAGTGACAACGTACCGATGGGTTTGCTGCCCCCGAAATCGACGTCGAAGAATCGCTGTAGAAGCTCGTAGGTAAGGAGCGTCACCCCAAATTGGGGCGAGGATCGGAACACGCGGGCCGGGGCTCCCTTCCAGAACGCGGTGAAACCTTCCTCGGCGTACACCTGCACAATGAGTGCACAAATGCAAACAGCATTCGACAGAAGTAGTCAAAGTGGCTACTCAAGTAGACATAATGCCGTCACGCCGTAGAAGTACTGGTAGTGCAAAAGTTGATTCTGTCGATATCTCCAGAGAGATTCACAGAAGTGAGTTGAGCCTAACTCGGACTCGGACCAGAGTCTCATTACTACTTGACTCGAGTCAAAACTATGAAGTCAAATTGATTTGGAACCTTGTGACTTGCTTACAAATCTTCTTGAGACCAGGGTTGTAACCAAGTCACAAGGCTCCGAGTCACAAGTCTACCTC
>ATSW01006840.1:0-15949 GCA_000444245.1 Botryllus schlosseri
CCCCCCCCCTTCCTCAAGAAGTTCATCATCAGAATCACGGCATATTAGAGACTAGATAGAGCGAGGCGTTGTATTCAGTCGCGATCATATGGTAGTTGTTTTCCGGGTAAGCGCGTGTGTTGCAGTTGTGCGCTTTTGATTCCTAGGTGATGTAGTCGTTGCAGGTACCTCTGGTCTGCGGATACCTCTGGTCCAACGTAGGTTAGTTATCCATAGGTCGACAGGTAAAGCTTTGCTAGTGTGACGTCATATTGACAAACAATGTATCATACATAATTTTAAAATACGCTAGTAGGCGCTAAAGAGTTTCCAGAATTTCATCCACAAAAATATGGTAGCCCTATGCTAATCGGCACATTTGGGTGCCAAATTTCGTAAATTTTAAAGTATATTTGTTATAGCTAATAATTGCTTCAATGAAAAAAAGGTTTTTGTTGTTCTTTACACAATTTGAAGCTGAATTTACCCACGTCGAACAACACCAGCTGGATAATTGTGGACTCCGGTTGCTTATCTTACACCACCGTACGCAGAGAAAAAAAAGTTGAATTGAACCTNCAACGGCCCTAGNGCTTCTTCTGTTAGCCTAGTACAGGCATAGTTGGNCTGCTCGNACTCATTCTTTATAGATGATTTGTATATTAATTATAATTCCNTACTAGCGCAAGAAAGATTTGACTCCCTTTTCACAATACCGGCGGGGAAGTGTTGNCTCTTGGGAGAAAAGACGGTACTGTACCACTNCAATTGTGTGTTTTAAGTTAAGATGAAGTGAATTGCCGTAGTCNATCAAGTTCCTATTCAACTTTCAATTCGGCCCGGGTCCNCANNGCATATTCCTTTACTCAGAGNGTAAGAACACCCTTAGCCTACATGATATTCGCCGNACTTGTCCTGGACAGCATCACCCCCCTACAGTGATAGGGCTTAACAAATGCAACTTATTGAGCTAGCAAAGAAAACGAATNAGTGTTGCCCTGGCATAANAGNAATCTTTGTACACTGTACAGTGTACAGTCCTAATGACGGGTGTGGNACATTTAGCGACCAAGTGTAGTGCTGGGTTCAGACATCAATTTGGGATGACATGACTCGTTCGATTGCGATTATCACCCGTGGAATGCTCNATTCATTTTTCTGGTAACGCAATTCTACCAGCATATCATTAGTGCTGAATTCAACACTAACCAAGTAACCATACGTTGTACAGTACGAGCTTCGGTACGTGCATTGTGCAATTGTGTAGTGCGCCCACCAGATACGCTGTCGACCTTCAACGCTTGCNACTTACTGCAGAACGCAAGTCTCACTTGAAAGCTACACACGACTTTGATTCAAGTTCAAACCACCAGCTCATGAATAATGCANGCTCTCCGCTCTCAAAATACCAAACTGGCAAGCCGCTGNNACGTAACCTNATCGTGAAACTCGATAGATCGAANCTACCACTTCACTGCTNGCAGATCCCAATCTACTAATTCAAGGACAACAGAGATCGATANCNATGATTGCGTTTTATTGGTAAAGCATAAAACCAGCAAATCAGATGAAAAACANAACCACATNTAGCCAACTATNCGGATGTTNAAGANGTAGATCTATCATCCTCATTATGATATNTTGAATNGAACTTAGGCTATAAGAACCATCAGCCCCAGCCAAGCGCAAATCGTACAAACCNAGTCACCCANATTTCCAAGGTCTGAAGGAAATAATCGTCANANAGCAGTCGACCGAAATTCCNGGAGTGTAGTAAGGCTCATTAAAATGNTGTTTTGAANTCAAAACANCTGTAAATTCGAACATGTGCAATGTGCATAGGGTACCGGAACTGGAATCGTACAGGCTTTGTCAATGACATCGCAAGACCTAAGCATCAGACGAAACGTATCTAGAATACACTCGATTGACATTGCAGCTGCGTAATATTGCCTACAACTTTCNCCCACGCTAGGTGCAGCGCGGCCAGCCAGGCTTGTGCAAACAGAACCTATCTATAAATATACGCAGCGCATTGTTTCGCCAACGAGTTCGCATCACCCGCCGACCCCGTCGGAGTTCAATCCAGCGAGCGACATCGGGTGTACCGCGTGACTTCGNGTTGCGCAATATCACGCGTGCCGCGCGGCTTTCTAACGCCCTGATTTGAACAAGGCAGCGAATTGATCGAATTCGACTGCGCAGTGCGCATTCAACAGCCCCCGGAAGTGATCACTATGCACGCCACCGCCTACAATACTTTCTTTTTTACTCATATAGACATCTTTACTTTAACTTCTGCTACAGCAGAATTCTATGTTACTTCTACTCGAGTAATTTGACCGCCTCTCCGCGCAACCCCTTGAAAGTAACGCAATCTACAGTACATATACAGACGTAAGAGTTTAGTTGCAAAATGGCAAGTTTGCAATTCAATATTATCACGCAATATACGATTTAAGTGTAAGTAAATATCAAAAGCCACAGTGCTCTCGTTCTCGAGTACGTTAGAAGCTAATGTATGATCGAGGAACTGTGACGCCTCTTTTTGCAATCCACCCTGTGGGTGACCTCATGGTTCTTACGTGAGACAAATATTCGCGGAAATACAATGCGAAGAAACGCCAGGCCCGCGCGTGCCTCTAACGTGCACCCAGGGAGTATTACAATTCAGTACCAATCATGCGCCGCATGCATAGCCTACTTGAGCGTATGGGTCCGCCATAGCGAACTATGAACAATGAACATCAACATGAGCTGTATCTATATTTACGCGCATTATCCACCACGCTGGTATATTTTATCACATCGATTTCGCTTCACATGAGCTTGCGGCCTTCTCCGTTTTTCACGAAAACATAGCCCTTCGTCGACAGTCCACGTAGCATTTTTCGATAGCAGCTGGAAATCACGAAATTTCGCAGCTAGCAAAAATTTCGTTCCATATCAAAGGGGCGGGACTTTCACACAATCTCCATTAATCACGAGTCATCCGAGACCGCAAAAGCAATGGATGCAATTAAACCCGACGGGCGATCACAATTCCTTGTGTTTTGGCTCATTAGCGTACTGGAAAACGAGCCGGCTTAGTAACGGCACTGGCAAGTGTATCGAAATTCCATGAAAGTTGAACACTGCAACCCCGGTATCGGGTGTTAATGACTAGACCGGTTGAATGCGATGTGTCGTAATTCCAGGAATCGGTTTGTCTGAAATAATACCCGAAACGCGCAGGTGGTCCAGAGATTTCAAATTAGGCTCTTACGCAATCGGAGCGATTGGAACACACAACTACACCAGGTAAACATTAGGATTAAAGGGATCTGATTTACGATGTTTAGCCGACATGTAGCATTCCGCTCCAAGCATAAATTTAACCTTGCTGAGCGCGATGTAGTGATTGTTGAAAGTTGATTCACCTTTGCGTTAACCGCAGTAAGCGGCATTTGCGTCACATTTGCACCGAGTGAGTGTGAATGTTGAAAAAGCACGACCGCCATTTTGAAAATTCAGAGTCTTCCGATAACGATTCATGACAACGCGCATTCGCAGAGATACCCACTAATGCGGTGAAGATAAAGCTTGCTTCGAAAGTAAGAGGAACTGTTTGTTTTAGGCGCAGGTTTTCAGTAAAGCAAGCGGACAACCGCAAAAACAGATCGGCTTTAATCCCACGTAGAAAGCGGAAGCCTCGGCCCACATTCATTTCACTGCTCACGCGCACCGAACGACGCATATATCAGTGACGAAACAATCGAGTCCGCGCGTGACAGATGCCTAGTTGCGATTTCAGCCTATCCCGTGGAACGCAGTCGACTTTTCACTGCACAGTGCACAGCAGCGGAATAAAGAATTCCATCATTTCGAATCGACGTCTCCTTTTTCCTCGCCAAGAAACACCATCCACGGCGGTATGCAAATATTAACGCTACATTATATACGTTCCTTGAAAATAGAACAAAAATTCCAATACTGTCAGCTCAAAGACCAATATAAACCGCTATACAGCAAACCAAACAATAGCTACTGTCATATTTCCACATAGCAACGCATTTGACAGGCTTGCTGTGCCAATAACTATATTGCCCATCCGGCGCCAGTGTTAACGCGCAGGATCGACTTTCCGATCAGGGGGTTGCCTTGAAAATTCCATCAACCACCTAATACGGAAAGACGAACTTGTGCGATACATTTACATGCACATAACTTCACTAGGAGAACCTGTACCACGCTACGCGATTAAAGCGTAGAGATAACTCAAGCCGCCTCGGCACAAACCAGCCCCGTATTCATACGACGATGGCCGAATAAAAAGTAGCCTGTCTCCAGCTATAAGCATAAGTTATAAACAGCATAAGCCACGATCGCTACAGTATCTAAGCAACGTTATTACTGGGTAGTTCCGTATACCCTCAACTAGGCCTCAGATTCGTCCAATGTCCACGTTGCCTAGCAATCAGTTGGAGGATGATTAATGATTATTCACATTCCATAACCCTACTTTAAGCCCGGTTACTCCAGCGGAACAAATTTTGAAGGGATGTCACATTTTCATGCATTAGCCTCCTTTCGCGGCGTGACAAGCACGGTGACAACCTCGCAGAAGCGCGCTGCTCTCGAAATCAAGCCGAATCGGCGTCACGAGGCTCTATATATATCCACGGACGTCTGCCTCGAGTAAAAAGCGCGGGCTCAAAAGAGAATGCAACGCGCGTGTTCCGACGCTTTACCGGTCGACTCATTACCGTAGCACTGCAGGCCTAGCCAACAATGCCGGGTATACGTAGGTAATAGTAATACTTACTCTTACCAACTCCAACACAGCCGAAATTCACACACACATACACATAATTGCATAATGCATATGTATCACCGAGATACAAACAGCCGGTCATCACAATATACATAACACCAGCAGCTTCCGCGAGTACAATCACTAAATGCATATCTGATTTATGGTTTACCATGCCGTTTAGACATATCTTCAACACCAGCATAGATTGAATATAAACTACGGTGCCGTAGGAAAAGGCTTTTAGGTTTGGCCAGACAGCATAATGCTGCAAACCACAGCACGCTCGAATGCTGCCGAATCAGTCGGCAAAGGGGTTAAGGCGTCACCTCAGCTTAACCGGATGGGCTTGCTTATTCACTAAATAAAAACCAGTCATGGTTATGTCAGATAAATGACGCCCGATTTTAAAGCCGCCAGAAATAACGAGGACGATGCAGCTAAAACAGTTTGAAGTTTGCTGCAGGCTATACGCACCAGTACAGATAATCAAAAGCATTGATGCATCGACAGATACCGCATACATCGCTGTCATGGGGAGATAGAATTTCTGGCTCGCCGTTCAGACTTATAGGTGAGTTCGAAATGACTGCTACTAATACATTTGCGCATACAGTCACCAATAAAATGACTAGTCACTCCACGCCAATACACAGTTAACGACGTCATAAACACCCAATATGTATGCAGGCGGAAGTCTCATAGGTATTCGTAACACAATCACGCCAGCTTCACGTGATCACGATCATGCTCAATGTAATGGGATGCACTCTAAGGCAGAGGCAAGAAATATATGGCAAACACAATAGGGAACACAGCTAGCGATCTGTCAAATACATCATATTATCCTACCAGTAGACAGGCGCATACTCACAGGATTACACGACTCTATCTACATATCATATGTTAAGTCGCACAAGGTCACTGTATCAAAGTTCATACCTTGGTTCAACAGATGTAATATAAAGGTTATGTAACGTAATGCACTCTACGCCAATTAGTCGCAGGCAAGGAGGCAGGGACGGATTATGTTCAATTACGCGTCTGCTCTTGCGACACGCGAGACTGCAAAAACACCTAGGGCCATACTTTATCATTCTACATACCGGAAGCTCAATAAATATACTACTGCATCACTTCAAATATCTGTATGGTTATATAAAAGGTGTAACGTGTACCATGGCACGTTTAGTCCCATCATGTCCAAGTTAGGTGTTCGAAATCAGATTTGGGCAACTATGTAGATAATTCTAATTAGACTCGAAGGAGCTAACTACCGATAGTCGAATTTCTGGTTATCCTGGAAACGCTACCGAGCCAAGCTTGGCGTACCGGTACAGACATTTGCCGTTCTCGTACTTATGAGAATGAAGTTAGGTTTGATATGGAATTAACCTAATTTTAATAGTATTTCTTTATAACTAGGAAATTAAGTAAATTTACAAGTTTTTGAGAGTTCAGTAATTCGACAGTGAAAAAAACCGTGTAGCTATAATTTTAATTCTAATCTAATTGAGAAGAGCTGAACATTTTCTTGGATTTCAACTCGTGTTGGGCTAACGCACGCGGCCGATTTCAAAATAACGGATCCGCCGTGGGTGTGCGCCAAGCGCCGCCACGCCCCTCGGTAACCAAGCCGCGCAGCGCGACATATTATTCTTTCTATTGAGGACAAATTCCATATCGAGCGATGCTTGTGTGCTGGCGCGCGGCAATCGCGATGCTCCACACAATACGGCCACAGTTCTCAAATAGCTGTCCGAAGTGTAGACTACGGGGTAGCGTTACGTACACACAGCGCGATATTAACCCTTAAATGACCACCGGAACCACGACGGATTCGGTAATATCTCCCGCCGGTCGCGAGATACAGCACAGCACTCCGTAACGGTATGAACGCGTTTGAGTTTTGTACCTTCTCACGCTATAGCCATACACAACAACTGAACTGAAATAAGATACCCCCGAGTTCATAATCGTTTCGTTAATAACGCGCGCCGGTACAAAAGACAGCGTTAGGGACACGGGTAACGGTACACCCTTTTAGAGTACAGCAGCTCATTGATTTCCATAAAAGCAGACGCGTTGTACCCTGGTAATTTGTTGTTGCCAATGTACATTGTGTGATGCGCCGTGGGACGGTGTCGGATTCAAATGCACGGGATTGGAGCACAATTGCGAGTTTGACAACTTGTGGCAATTGCCAATACGAGTATAAATGTTGTCGTGTGTACTGTACAGTACTTGAAAGCACTAATACATATTTCGCCGTGGATTTACATAGAAAATTCTCCGGGATAGAGTGACGATACCGTTAGAAAACACGCTGGCACGAATATTCCGTGACAAAATCTGTATAGCTTTGAAATCGCAAGAATTTAGCATAAAAGAGCGAACGAAATGAGGATGACCATTACCTTGACCATTGACGGGTTTTGCATAAATTGCGTTTTATCCCCGAGTCTGAAGAGGTACAGAACTTCAATTTGTAATAGAATAATATATTCATATTTGGGGATAGTACGATTGTTGATATACACATACAATGTTCTTTCCATTCTCTGCTAGTTGCTGCCGATTGCGATCACCCCTGACCGAGGGCAGCTTTGCGAAATTAGTGTTCTATCCCCGAGTCTGAAGATGTGCAGAACTTCAATATACTATTGAATAATATGTTCACATTTGGGGATAGTATGATTGTTCATTAGGGCTGTTCAAAAATAACTTTTTTTCCTGAATCTTGCGTGTTACATGATTAAATCGTTAGGTTGCCTTAAAAAACGACGCACACCAAATTTGAATTCATTCCAACCAATATTCGCGGATTTCGTAGAGTTTGAAAATTTCGAATTTGCCTATGAATGCAAAAAAAAAATTTTTCAAATTTTTCTTCCAACCCCATAAAATTGTTGCGCTGTCTTCAATAACGATGCAAAACAAATTTGACTCAATTCCAAGCCGTAGAAGCGGAGTTATTTGAGTTTTTCGATGATAAATCTTGGATTATACTTGATTGGGGGATAATCCCAGAATTGTCATCGAAAAACTCAAATAACTTCGCTTCTACGGCTTGGAATTGAGTCAAATTTGTTTTGCATGGTTATTGAAGACAGCGCAACAATTTTATGGGGTTGGAAGAAAAATTTAGAAAAATTTTTTTTTGCATTCATAGGCAAATTCGAAATTTTCAAACTCTACGAAATCCGCGAATATTGGTTGGAATGAATTCAAATTTGGTGTGCGTCGTTTTTTAAGGCAACCTAACGATTTAATCACGTAACCCGCAAGATTCAGGAAAAAAAGTTATTTTTGAACAGCCCTATTGTTCATGTTCATTGTTCATATACAGTGTCCATTTCCATTCTGTGCTAGTTGCTGCCGATTGACGATTGTCAGCCGAAAATATTCGCTTTAAATATGAATGTATTATTCAATTGTATCCATGAGTGGAACAAAACCGCCGTTACAGTGGGGTTCACAAGTTTAGTGTGACATATGCGAATGCGTTTAGTTTCGCCATTACATGTTCACTGTTCAGTAATCGCTGCCGTGAACTGATCCTGGTTCGCGTCCGTCAAATTTGCGTTTGTGTGCTTTGGGGGTCTGGCGAACTCGGAAGAGCCGCTTCAAATCAACAAGTCGAGAGGAAGGGCGAGGCGTGGGCGATGCTGCTTCTGTAAATTTCCACGAAACGAGATGGCCGACTGGTTCGCGCTGGATAGTGAGGCCTCGCAGCGACGTTATCGCAAAGTCACGGTCAGATCTAATAGCACCATTGAAACTGCAGTTTAGGATCCAAAATACAATCCCACAATTTGCATGACTGGCTTAACTGTAATATCATGACTATATTATGACGCTTGAAAAAATAAATCGGTACCGCAAATTTGAGATAACATATTTCGGGAATTTTTGCGAAGTCACGTGGTAGTGGGGAGTCAGCGTACCATAATCTGCGGCTGATAGACAGTGAATGTTGATTATTTCATATAGCTTACAAGCGTCCAAATGCATACTTTAATGATAGTTAATTTCATAACCAAGCAATGGATGTACAGATGTGTCAATAAATGCTATTGAGTTTTGGAAATGCGTCTTCAGCTAGATGGCATATCTTTTGAATATCGACTGAGTATATCGTGGTTTTTGGGAAAGGTTCTATAGATATCGGTTTATCGATATCGGCTCGAAAATTAGATATCGTTCGAACGTCATGTTGTATTCTACTCTATGACGCCATAATTGGATGCATGCAATGTAGTTAGATGCACGTTTTGAAATTCCTTATTCGCTGACAATTGCCCCTGAAGAATGTCAGCTCGAAAAGCTTCGGGTGTCAATACATTTAAGTTGTGAGTATATTACTGAAATTTATATTAAAGTTCAGTACCCCAAAAAGTCTCTTCAAATCGGTAACGATTTTTTTCTAATGTAAGAAATGCCTTCATTGAATACATAGTTAAATACTTGATGCGTCATTCAACTCAGTTTCACGCCGCCCATAGTTCAGCTTTTGGTGAAGAAACAATTGAAATCGTCACATTAAATTTTGCCATGTTATTGTGTTGTATCATTAATCAGGCCGGAATAGCTTGTGGGCCGCATTTGTCTCGAAATTTCCATGACCGACATATTTCCTTATCCACGCGCGTGTTCATCATCATTCATCATGTATATATACAGTTGGAACAAAGCTGAGTTTTTCGTTCATTTCACTCTACTACCTTGAGGCGGTACGCGACAGACTTAGACAACAAGAAAATTTTCGGTTATTCCAAATTAGGTGAAAATTAGAATTATAGCTACACATTTTTTCGGATTAGATTAGAATTAGAATGACGGAATTCGTGAAAACTTGAACATTGAACCAAGATCCGTTAATACCAAATCATAGTTCATTTTTATGAACACGAGAATAGCAAATCTCTGTACAGCAAGCTTTGGCTCGTTTCACACTATAGAGTTCTCCTGTAACATTTACAGGAAAACGAGCAATTAGATCAAAATTAAAATTAGAGCAAAGAAACATTTAACAAATTAGATTAGAATCAAATTACCGGCATTTCGCTCTAATCAGTATAGGTATACAACTAAAATTATGTAGTTGTCAAAGAGCGGTACGCGATACGAAAAAATATTGAAATCCACTGTTCTAAAGCGTCGCGTAATTTAGTCGATGTTCAGACAGCAAAGAAGCGCATAAATAGAGCTCATGTTCCTGCTCATGTCCCACCATGTACAATAGCTATGGTGTAGGTACCACACTAAGGTTTGATTTCGCGGGCAGAAAGCAGCTCTATCCGGGATTATTGACACAAACTCGTTGCGGACGCGCAAAGGTCACGCTACAAATTGACCGGGAATTCTATACGTGCGCGCTGATTAGATCGGCGATTCTCTTGAAATATCTCCCGTTCTAAGTATACACGGATACATACGGGCGCATCGTAAACTCGCGGGCCGCAACGCGAAACGGCGCGAGTTCACCGCTTCGATGAGTTCTGAAACGGGAGAAAAAGGAAAAAGGAAGGGGCAGTTCTGACGGATGTAATTCCGGCGGGTCGCGCGAACTCGCGGATAGCCAACGCTAGGACTCGGAACTGGATATCTGAAGTGCGTCATCTGTGAGAGTATACTCTCGAAGGGTCAGCCATGGCGAATGCATAGCGCATAGCTAACATATTGCCATAATATTGCTATATAACAATTTAATCACGATCAGAATGCACATGCGTTTCCTAGTAAGGTACGGAAAACATATTTCTCGCAGATTTTCGCGATACTGCATGCGATTTGTTAGTGATATCCACCAACAGCGCACTAGAAACATCGAACATACGAAGTCTACATGAATTATTTCAAGTAGTTTGCATATATCTTGGACGAATCGGTCTTAACCCCCCTACACACCAATTCGATGATCCCTGCGCAATGCTATCGAAGGGTAACGTGTGTAGAATTCATGCCGCATAGCCTAGTTGCACATTTGATAGTCAAGCTATGGATTAATTTTTCATAAACAGACTACACTCTCGTATTACAGTAGGAATATAGTGACGCGTGGTCTTGTCAAATCATTTTTTCCCAGAAACTAAAGCGGTAATGTATGTGAATTGTTAGTAAAACTTCCACAATGCATCGGAAACACCGAAATCTTTGTGATTTGCATCGATTATTTCTAGTAGGTCGCTTATAGCTTGTACGAATTGGTCTTAACCCCCTTAACTGCATCAATATCAACCAATATAATATAGTGACGTGTGGACTTGCGAAGAGATTTTCCCCACAACTTCAATCGTAATAACTTTACCGTACATAAGAAACATCGAAATCATTGCAATGCACATCAATTATTTCAAGTAGTTTACTTATATGTTGGACCCCTAACCAATTTGAATGAATTCCATATTCGTGTGCAAAGCTCTCTAATGCTAAAGTATAGTGAATTCATAACGCACCTACCTACATATTTACATAGTTTTGCTACGGAAGACATGAATCTTTTACGAATAGACTGCAATCGCGTGTTGTAGTAGGAATATAGTAACGTGTGTATGTGCATGTGCGATAACCTTAATTTATCTCACAAATTTTGGCGGTAATGCGTTGGGATTTGTCAGTATAATACATTCTCAGTGCATCAGCTACAAATTTACACTGTTCTATGACTGGCACCTCGCGACACCGGCGAAGAGAACTTCTCAGAAATCTTTGAAGTTCAATTGCAATATTTTTAAGCAGGTTTTCTTATGTTTTGGACAAATCTGCACGAACCCCGTGAACCGCACCAAGTCGATGATTCGCGCGCGGAAGAAAATAAACCAACCACTTTTTAAGCAGCATAAAGATTGGGGGTTGGTACAAGGAAGCAATGATTCATGGCACGGCTTCAACGCGAAAACAAGTTTTCTGGTTTCACTTTTATGTCAACCCAAATCATGCGTGGTCAGCGATCTTGCTCGGAAGCTCGTATTCGTGAGCAATACTACAAATGTAAACCAGATGACGGCGTTGGTTTTCCACACCGCACTACAATATGAGAAAGTCCGCTTCAATCATGCGACTCAATCTATTAGTGTTATTGCGCATGGATATTTGAGATGATGAATCACCTCCCTAGACTTGAAGTGTTTATCGCTTTGGACGTTGTTTTCGAAGGTATCAACGTGTTCCGAACCGCCGCGGCAAATATTGGATCTTATGACGCACACTGACCAGAGACATTGGAGACATGTGGGTTGTGCGGTCACGACGCTATCAGAAGCGCTATCAATATTAGACGTGGACCATATAAGTCACTGAATAGAATCTTCGTATTTCTCATTTGCATGAGATTTGATTGATTATGTACTTCTCATGTGGCGAAATCGACAGCTCACGGAAACCATGCTAACGGACTTGTTCGATTCACGTGCTCAAAGATCCCTCAAACTTGAAGTGTGCATTGAGCAAGCATATAGACTGCAGGACAGGGTTGTCCAAAAAAACTTTTCCTTCATATTTCACTGGCTACTTGATAAAAATTGTTAGGTTGGTAAAAAAACGCTGCACACCAACTTTGGCTCAATTCCAACCAGTAGAAGCGAGATTCTTGCAGTAGAAAGTTTTGAATTTATCGTTAAAAAATAAAAATAAAAATTTCAAAATTTTTCCGACGAAACCATAAAATTGTTAGGCTGTCAGTGGAGATGATGCATACCTAATTTGGCTCAATTACAACCACAACCAACCTAACAGTTTTATCAAGTAGCCAGTGAAATCTGGAGGAAAAGTTTTTTTTTGAACAGCCCTACTGCAGGGGTTCCTATAGTTTTTGAGGGTCCGTGAAGAAGTACTGTCGAACCATACCATTAAGAAACTACAAGACCAGATTGTTATCCTACGGCAATCTCAATGCCATGAGCAAGGTAGACACTAGTATTAAAAAATGGTGATTCCACCAGAGCTTGCACACTTGAGTTTGATTCGAGTTGGCTAGTTTTCGATTCAGCCCATCTCCTAGCACCAGATACATCACCTCACGCAAAATCACAATTAATATAATTCTTTGGTAGGGCTAATTTCGTGAGCGAAAATTTCTTCCTGTAACCCCTAATGGCGCGGTAGACGTCTAAGCTTCCGTCACACGACAACAGAAAATCTTCAACTTTTCCAAATTAAATCAGAAGTACAAATAGAGCTACAGTTTTCTTCCGAAATAAATTACAATTTAAATTACACAATTCGTAATTAGTGAAAAGTGCAACAAAAACCGAGTTCAGTTTATATCATCTCAAAGCGGATTCTCATTAGCATGAGAATATCGAATGTCCGCACAGCAAGATTGGCTGGCTCGTTTCGCAGTATACACAATCCGCCTGTATGATTTTGAGGAAAACCAAGTATTCGATAAGAATTAAAATCAGAGCATGGAAACATTTTAAAATTAGATGAGAATTAGAGTTAAGGCAAGGAAACAGTTCACAAATTGGAGTAGAATTAGTTGAATTAAACAACCAGTCTGCTGTACGCAATCAACTACGCAATCAACTAAACCTCAACCCGTTATCGAAGGTGAATAGTTCATCAGATCACGTGACGCCTCATCAAGCGCGCGGAAGCAATCCAGGGTAATTGAACCACGGCATATGAAATTACAGCCGGCATGAAGCCGATCGTGTGGAACCCTTATACAAAGTCACGAGCTGAGTGCAGTCCAGCACGATGTACGGTAAATCATGGCCATTCTGTACGCTAGCCGAGAGATACACTTGGTATTCGAAGACTCTCGGTCTGAAGAACAGTGTGGCACGTTTCTCAGACGTTGCGAAATAGCGAAGCTTCGATTCGATTTCGGAATGGTGCAAGCTTACAAATCAAGTTAAAACAAACATGATTAAAACATTGCCCTTATTTAAAACATGTTTTTATTGTTTTTTGTCGTTTTTAACAATCACGTCATGAATATTTCATTGTACCGTCGCCGTGGATTGACGTTGACAATTAAAAATATATAGTAAATATGACTCCTTTGACGAAAAACCCTTCCGACTCCTGTCTTAAACGGACCAATACTATTTTTAACCGGGACTAAATCGTCATAAAGCATTTTTACGCGATTCATCATCATCTGAACATCCATTTCGTACCAATGATCTATATCTACATGTTATAGCAGCGTGTACTCAAAGGTGGTGTGGACACTCGAAAAATCACGTGACCGTCACGCCCAGATACCTTTGACGACTTTGTTATTGTCGAGCCGTCTGCAACAGTATTTAAGGGCAAAGTCGCTATTGCTCTTCGTTGATTTTAACCATGTTCCATATCGAGTTGGGTGACAGAATTTCGTATGGTATATTTTGATGCTGTCATTCTGCGTTGTACCAAGTTTCAAGACTATAACTTTATGACTAGCGTAGTAATTTCGCTGTCGAAGTGGAGTATCTAGAAAATCAGCGCGCACCGATATATTGTCGACTTTGATAACGGAATTACTATACTAATCATCGAGTGACGATACTGAAACTTACTGCGAAGCTGCATAACACAACCAAGATATACCATGCCAAATTTCGTCATTCATCTCGGCATGGAACACTTTTAAAACTCACATATACCAATATCAAATTTTGCGAAAATTCCATTAAGCGGTAGGCTCATTACGACATCTGCGCACGCGGACCCTTGATACTCGACTTGATAATGTACTTACTACTGTAATTATAGGGTCACAGCCTTAAAACTTCGTACAGTGTTAGATGCCATCATGAAGATATGTAGTACGAAATTTTGCTATCCATCGCCGTATAGAACACAATCAAAATCTACACATACCAATACTGTTTTTCGTGAAAAATAAGTTATGCGGTACTGAAGGTGAGATGATTGCATCTTACACTGAACCAAGTTTTGAGGGCGTGACTCGGTGATCAGGATAGTAATTTCGTTATCATAGTCGAGTATATCAAGTACGTCGCTGACCTGCCATCTAGTCTACCGCATGACAGATTTTTCACAAAAGCCGAAATTGATATAATGCTATATGTAGGTTTTGAATGCGTTTTATTCCGCGATAGATAACAAAATATCGTATTATATATCCTGATGGAGACATCTAGCATTGTATCGAGTTTTAGGGCTGTGACTCAATTATTACGGTAGCAATTTCGTTATCGAAGTCGCGTATGTCAGCCTTGTCAGGGTGCGCGCTGATTCGGCATTCAGCCTGCCGCATAGCTGATTTTTCGCAAAAGCCAGTATTCGTATGTGTTCAATTTAAATGTATTTCATACAGCGATCCATCACTCATTATGGTAAAAATAATTGAAAAAAATTTGTAGTACAACGAAAAATTCTCGGGTAGAAAGTGTCTGTCCTTACTCCTTACTAATTAGCTTGCGAAGAATGGAGAAAGAACGTTCAACGGCAGCAGTTGTTAGCTGACAACACTGAAGTTGCGCGTACACTGCTGGTGCCAAACCGTGTTGCCTCATTCTGGCATTGGGGTGTACGTCACAATTTTTCATCATGCGCTTCTTGATATAAGAACCATGCAATGCTGTGAAATGTCAAATGATACGTTCACCGACAGTGTAAAATCTACGATACAAACTAAATGCAGGTTGCAAAAAAGTTTCAACTTTGTAAAAAATGTTGACATTTTTTGACCTAACGCTACAATTTTGACCTAATTTTGACTTTTTTTGACATGTCAAAAAAATCGCCAGTTATACCTGTTGAAACGACGACGATTTCGACGGTTCTAAACGTTCCATATCGTAAACGTCGACTACATCGGGTTCAAATCTCCGTAGGCTCACACTACTTTTATCGAAAGTATCTACACTATTATGGCATAAACAATTTTTGAAAAAATAAGTTTTTAAATGGCATTATTTAAAAACGCTGTTTGAAACATGTTTTGAACAAAGTGATTTAAAACATAGTTTGTTTTATACGCAGCTGTAGTTACGGACCACATCTGTAGTAAGGTAAATAGATAAAACTGCATATATCGCAAGCCAATGCATATACTCCACCCGCGTATGCACAAGTACGGAAATCTCTTGGGATCGCGCGAAACCGTTGCGTAACCTAGGCTATAAATAATCACTTTCGCTCTGTGCAAGGGCGAGAGCAGATTACAACTGCAAATGCGTGCGGCCTACATTTGCATGTGCAGTTGTGCATCTATAC
>ATSW01006842.1:0-10250 GCA_000444245.1 Botryllus schlosseri
CTTGCCAGCCCGCTCAGAGATGTGTATAAGAGACAGCGTTAGATGTTTGTGATGGTTTTCATCGAAATGAATTGAAATATATTTTTTTAAATATTCTGTTGTAATTTTATTGTGATTGTTATTATAGTCGTATTTTGAAATCGTAGTCATAGGAAAAGGTCTAAACACAAGATATCTTGTTTTCGATAACATCGTAACATTGACTTAACTTACTTGAATTATTCCCATACGTGCCTGCAAGTAGTTGTATATGTGGCATTGCAAAAGAATTTTTGATTCCTAGCTGCTATTTTGTGATCATCAAAGTGTTGAACGCTTCAATGAATTCCTCGGAAGTGATAACCTCAATCGATGTGTTGAAGCAAGCGAATTCCACCATTGAAGCCGGGGACAGTTACATTGCGTTTGCCGCCAGAAGGTATTGTCTTGTATAATCATAGTTTTGATCAATACCACCAATTCTCAAGATTACCTGAAGGTTTGATGGGGAATTGAAATTGCAATTTGGTGGAGGAAATATCACTTGCTGCAATATCAGTGATCCTAATGGGATCTGCAAATCGTTGCCTGAAAGAAAAAGGAAAAAGCGTGCAACACAAAATTCTGACGTAGTCTACGGAGAAAATCTTCCTTTAAATCCGGATTTCTCGTATCGTCACTATGTCTTGGTATCGACTCCTAATAGTGACGGTGGCAATCCAATCCTCACAGCCAGCCCACTGTCAGCAAGCTGGAGCGTTCCCGGTTAGTATGTGAATAACCCAGGTAAAACATTGAGAGATTTGAGGTTATTAATGTGTTTAGGTAATAGTGATAACGCCTTTAGCACTGCTGGAATTGCATTGATTGCTGTTGCGATTATTTTGATAATGGTCCTGGTCGTTGTCGGATTCCTTGTGTATCGCAGGTGAGATTGTTTACAGATTTTGAATGACACTTGTTGTCTATGTCTTAAAGCATTGCCGAGTCATAATTGCTGACATGGGTAGAATCTGTTGATTCTTGCTTCATGCCTGTTGGTTTTTGTCATTAGCGTATTTTCACTCGGGAAAATAGCGAGACACAAGTTGAGAGATTATTTGCTTTACTTATTGCTTGTTCCATATTTTGTTAGGAGGTCATCAAATGCTAAAATGTTTCGTATGGAGCCAAGAGGGGATCCAGGTATGTAACAAATGTCAAGTTGTACATCTTGTACATTCCAAGTTCACGTACGCAACAGCCTTGTATTGGTAAATTTTACAGCTAACTTGCTGATGATTTCACAGTAACATTTCCCTGCTGACATATTCCCTGACTGGATAAAATTGATATATGTGCATCAATGAAGTCCTGGGCATTGGCGGGTGAATTTGTTATTGGTCCTTTACCAGGAGCCAGCTTAATAGTGCAATGTAACCTCCGAAGCTGCGTACAATGTACGAGTCACCTCAATGGCATGATCAACCGATTTGGCGTTTTTGGGGCTAAAAGTTATTTTGTAGTTAGCGTTATTTCGAACCATTGTAATCTGACTTTCCGGCTGACAGGAATGAAAATTCTGATATAGCACAATCTAACTTCTTTATTGCATACAATGCACACATTACCGCAGCCGATTTGCCGTTTTTCGAGTTATAACTGATTTCATGGTATGCATTAATTCAGAACCGTTTTAAACATAATGATATTGTTGACTGCGGCGAAAAATGTCGTTTTATAAGTTTGCTTGAATCTCTACCTCAATAGATAGATGGATTCGTTCATATTTTCATGCCAGTGAAAATCCCGTTACGGCCATTCTCGTATCAATTATTATTATACTATTGTCATAGTAGTGATTTGTTGATATATATGTAAGGCTGTGCGCAATGATGCGAGTACTTGAATCCAACTCGAGTGGAACGATTCTAGTCAAGTAGTGGGAGACGATTTATTCGAGTACCGGTACTTAAATTACATGCCCCTTATCACTGTGAGTTTTTATTTTATCAACAATAATTATAGTTTCAATACTTACTTCTCAGAGCGTGAGCCTTGAAATCATCTTGACATATAAATCACGTAGCATAAGGCTTTGCATGTGCAGTGTGCACTTTAGCGGAAGGGACGTTTCTGTGAAATAATGAGCAAACCCCAGCATTGTCATAAAAGCGATATGAAATTGATATGGTAAAAAATACCAAATTATTTTCAACTTTAACTGATATTATGTTATTACTGGTCGCATAAAAGTTACATTAACTCTTCAAGACATCCATACTGCTATGATGCCCTAATGGGTAGCACTCGATTTGAAGCCATATACTCTATTTGGAATTCGAATCACCTGGGTACTCGATTTTCCACAGCCCTAGTAATTACATGCAACTTAACAATGGAAATCTAAAAGCCAGGCTCTGCTATAACATTTTATTTATGCTGTGGTTTTAGTTCAATTCCTGATAGGAGTATAGTTAATCAGATTTGAAGTCAGTAACAATATTGAATGATCAAAATGGTAGGATATGGTGTATGCCTTGTTCAACTGTGAATTATATTTTACAACTTGGATTTTTCAATCCCTCAAATTTTAACAGAATCCCTTTCAATAGAGCCGGGAGAATACATTGATCTTCCGGAAAACCCTGAGTCTATAATCAATCGAGAGCTCGCCGGGTATGCGATACGTTTGAACGATCTGTTTCGCACGATGAACACGAAGAGAGAAAACGAAGATCTCGAATTTCTCGAGGAATTCAAGGTGACGCACGATTCTCTTCTGTTGCTTACGTGTTAATTTACAAGATAGGCAAGAATATTTTTACAACTTTCAGGGGGCGTTGCCTCGAGCCATAAAGCAATGTCATCTCACACACGATATTGCGACTTTGCGTGTTAACCTGCCAAAAAATCGCTACAAAAACATTATTCCATGTAAGTTTATAAATTTATGTGAAGTCGACCAATATTCAATCGCCTGATCTGTGCTTCAGATGACCGGTCGAGAGTTGTTCTAGAAAGTATACACGGAGTTGAATTTTCCGACTACATCAATGCTTCTTATGTGGATGTAAGTTGCGGTACTTTTTAACGCCTAGTGTCACCTACTGATGTTTTAGATGAGGCATATATGGATCAATATCTCAATCAATTATATTAACTGCGTAATGCTGCAGTTGGTTTTGCTGCTGAGCATCAAATATGTTTCATTTGTGGTTGGTTTTAGTTATGTTCATTGTGTACTGTAGATACCTATGACTAATTTGATGATATGGCATCTGCTTCCTACAGTATATTCCGATGACGTAACAATCATCCAAAACAATCACATGGCTGCGCTACGAAATCTGGCATTCACAGATTAATATGCCTTGTACCTGCTTATAGTTACATAGGCCCAAGTGGTGTTGTACTGCATACTGCGAGAGAAACTCCTAACAACCGAGCAACAGGGTTGTAACCAAGTCACAAGTCAATCTCACTTTTATAGATTTGTCTCGAGTCATTTGCAATCGACCACCGAGTCAAGTCCGAGTCCAAGTCAGCTTGTAGAGGTTTGAGTCCTAGTCATAGTGTTTGACTCGAGTCCGAGTCTAAGTAATTATGTTCACTGTTCAGTATTCATTTCAATCCGGTTCAACCCACTTTTTCGACTCTGCACTAGTGATATGGAACAGCTCACAGTCATAATATAGTAGTTTTCCTCAGTCTTGACATTGTCTGGCTCTATTTTTCAAGTATCGTCACTAATAGACGAAATACCAATAACGTGGTAACTTTAATATTCTTCGAAGTTACAATATCATGTATGACTTGGTTTGAGTCATGCACAATGACTGGTACAAGTCGAGTCAATACAAAAATTGGCTCGAGTTGAGTCAATTTACGTATTTGAAAAAATTACTCGAGTCAAGTCTAGTCACCAAAAAATCACGACTCGAGTCATTACAACCCTAGGTATTGGGGCTCCATAGGATGGTCAGTTTTCATGTTGATGACTGAATTTCGTCAATAATATTGGTAATTGAATTATATTGCTATTCATTCAGATTTACCGGTAGAGCTGGGGGCACGTAATTCCTAATTATAGCATTTGGTATGTTGTTATAATTACTTTATTGTATGTTGTTATTTCGTGACCTTACGTCTTTTATCAAAAGATACTGTAGTCGCCCAAACGTAGCAGACTAAAATAAAAACTTTCGTGAGACGCACACACAAATTGTCATGCCTTCATGCCTCTGTGAGTGCCCCGGTTGGCATTTGCATTAATTGGGCTCAGATTGGAAGGACCGGACTATTCGTCACGCCCACAGAGCGCGGCNACTGACAATNGACACATACCCAAAGTTTTGGCACAAAGGTCATTCTTTGGTAGCACACTTTGTTGGAGTTGCGTGTTGGCAGAAATTGCATACGTCTTTCTGTGTGACGTGGCGGGGTAATGACCGCCCACGAAATGCCTACTCATATAAATTATGCTTGCTTTTTTTCTTGAGAGGGAGAGGTATGCATTTCAAAATCAAGCTATTTAGAGACATTAAATCCCGAAGCTCAAAGAAAATTTTCAAGTTAATTAACTCTCTTGAAAATACTCTATAATAATTTATGTTGATTTACGAAATACTTTTGAGCCCCCTTAGAGCTTGCTCCCAGTCCTATTGGGGAGTTTGGGGTGTGGCAGTTACGGACCTGGCAAGAATGCAAATCGTTGGGTGCGACGAATAGTCCTGCATAGAGTTGGGCAATGGGTGCATTATGACATAACAAGCAAATGAAGTATGATTTATAAAGAAAGTTGTTATCTCATTAGGCTTTTTCATCGCAAGCCTTATATTGTCTTCCAATATCTCTTCTGAAATTAGTTTTAAGATGCAAAATGAATGTAATCGTGATTACTTTTGAAATGTAATCGTAATCGTAATCGACTACTTCCTAATTTTGCTGTAATCGTAATCGTAATCGCGGGATTCGCAGGTAATCGAAATCGCAATCGATTACATTCGTGAAGTAATCACCCCATGTCTGGCCCCCATGTATAATACGCACCCTTAAAATGGCGTGTAAATTCCGGGAAAAAGCCTGTACCCATGTATAGCACGCACCCTGCACTCGCAGTACATGAATAGTTGTGTTTAGTATACTTTGTCGTTCTGTTTTGCGACGTCACTGTTACACAGTCATGAGATAACGATCGCTTATCATAATACAATTAACGGCATTGTCTCTAAACGATAGTAGATAGCAGCCAAAGCCTGTGAGGCTGGCGACGCGACTTCTTGTGCGCAAGGCCTATTACAGATGCGATTGCTCATGCCAATGGTTATGTCGTGCGCACCAGGCCTGTTGGAGATGCGACTGATAACGCAAGAGATTATATCTTGCGCACATGACCTCTTGTGTATGCGATTGTTAAGGCCTGTCATTGACGCGATGAATCAACAAGGATTGCCGCACGCGCTTGCTGCAATCAACGACCTAATTTTGCTCGCGTACAAACGGCAAACTAACCCTGGAGATCGCGTGCCGTGCAGACAGCTCTCGTTAATTGGCAACACGCTTCTAGCTAATTGGCAGCGCGTTTCGCTCTATAATACGAATTACTAGGCACGGTGGCTGGAAGTGATGTTCGATTGTAAACAAACATGAAGTAAGGTGTGATTTCAAGATTTTTATCGAGGGAGATTTTTTTCAAGGCTTGTTGTACCCATGTATAATACGCACCCCCTATTTTAGGGCAGAAAATCGGTAAAATTTTGCGCATTATACATGGAAAATTATGGTATATTCATATTGAAATAAACCCGAATAAATTTTCGGCTGACACTCGTCAGGGGTAATCGTCAGCAACTAGTAGAGAATTGGACAAAACATTGTATAGTGACAATCGCATCACTAATTATGACGTCACCGGCATGAAATTGCGAATAATCGGGGCGAAGAATGAGCTTAAGCTTAATGAACTATTTTTAGATGGTACACGAAATCTTTCTGTAGCCACAAATACTTGAGTATATTCAAAAACTAGATGCGGTCAACTTCTACCAGTTAAACTGCGGTGTGCATATTCGCGACTACCGCGGTGCAATTTACGAAAATTAATTCAGATATTGTGGTACATGGCTATTTGTTCCGGTTGGTATCACAATTTAACTAGTAAAGGTGATACAAACGTAGCCCAAAATTACTTTCTGCTTAGCAAAATCCAAGGTGTAATAATTAATGAGTTGTACCTTAAAAAATCATAGAAATGGATGTAGTATTAGTACCAAGTAAAAATTTACGGCTCCTGTCCTGTCGTCAAGCAGTTTACGAACAGTTATCTGTACAAACGAAATTGTCACAACCGACGTTTTCCTATGACTCACGGTATTTCCATAATTTCAGGACCCCACGAGCGGACTTCTGCAACTGGCGGAACAATGCAGCATGGGTCATCGATTCCACGCCCTTTCCCTCGGTCAGGGCCAAGCCCCCATCGCTACCAGGTTGGAGTTTTACCACACGTTTTGAATAGGACTTTTCGCCACTTCGAAGAAATCTCATTTTCCCTCGCATGCATAGCTTTGTACTATATGTTTTGAACACCGAGACACGACATATTGAAGTTTCAAGGTTTCCGTGTTAGGAAGAAAAGCATTGAAACTATATTTACCAGTGATAGTATGAATCAGTTTGGCATCCCTAAATATTTCTTTGTCCACAGTCCAGTCTCCAAATTTTCGTGCAAGTCAGATGATTCCATATTGATGATTCGAGATGAATCTGACGGTAAAGCATGTCCATGTACTTTTTAGGATGATAAAAGAAGGCGTGAAAGACGGCAACTGGGTCTTCTTAGCCAACTGTCACTTGTCCTTGAGTTGGATGCCGCAGCTTGACAAGCTCGTTGAGCAACTTCAGGTATGTTTGGTGTGACATGAAATGCAGTGTTGCTGTTTTCATTCCAACGGGTGATACGCATTCAGATCGAAGAGCCTCACCCCGATTTTCGTTTGTGGCTGAGCTCCTCGCCGCACCCCGATTTCCCGATCAGTATATTGCAAGTCGGCATAAAGATGACCACCGAACCACCAAAGGTAAGTAATATATGACAACAGTATTTGAATCCTGCTGAATATTAGCTTACTTTCAGCTAGAAATCAATGAAAATAAATACATAGTTAAGAGAGAGAAAGAGTCTTTATTTTTCATCCAACAAAATACATAACAAAACAGACGGCAGTGATGGTGGTACAGAAAATATGCATGCGCGGTATCCGGTATTAGATAGGAATGATTGATACGACCTTCATGGTCAACTAGTGTGATCACACCCGCATCAAACAGGTACACTTGTCTCCATACAGTCTGGCTGTAAAAAATGTTAGTTAAAAAAGGAAAAGAAAAAAGAGAAAATTCAACGATGGTAGAAAATGATCAATGAAGCAATGTCTGGGCGAGATAAGGCAGCAGTGTTAATATGACGACAAGAGATAATTAAGTAGGTCTTTTAATATTCTATTATAAGATATAATTAGTTTCATACTTGGCAGTTTTGCCATTAAAATATAAAAATTTGGTGAGTCCGAGTGCACCTTCCAGGTACAAACGACACGCTGTCCACAAGAGTAGAATATTTTGCCGTTTTCCACCGTAGCGTAAGGTGCAAATTGGGTAAATGAAACCTGCCACTACACAATTTTGCTTTTGCGCCAATTCCAATCGGGGAAAACAGTAAATTACACCAATTCTTACGTTGATATATCATAGGAGTGGATTTGGTTCTCTTTTCGTGTAACACCCCAAGAAGGCACTAAAGGGTGATCATCTAAACTGAATCAGTAACACCCCTGGGATATGTCGCCATAAGGGCTGGTGTATTTGACTCCCTTTCACCCATTGGAATGAGTGCGAAAGCGAAATTTGGTATCAGAAAATGCCCATGCTCTGATTTGCACTTTATGCTGTAGTAGAAATTTGGTTAACACACCTATTTTGTACATAATAGTTTACTGTATTATCTCGACTCAGCACCTGATGCTAAACAACCACATATCAGTCACTCGCTGTCAACGATATAATAAAATGTGTGATAATTCCAAGGTATTTGTCTCAGAAATTTGCATGTCTTTGTTTTCTACACAGGGCTTGAAGGCGAACATGAAGAGATTGTATCACCTGGTCACGGACCAGATGTTCAACCGTTGCTCGAAGCCATCCAAGTACAAGAAGCTGCTCTTCGCTCTGTGTTTCTTCCACTCTCTTCTTATAGAGAGAAAGAAATTCCTGATGCTCGGATGGAACATTTTCTACGGATTCAACGACTCTGATTTCGAGGTGCGTACAACGCTTGATTGCAATGACTTTTGCGTTTGCTTGCATGTGAGATGTAATTTTTCGTGCGTAGGCCTACTGCAATACTGTATATTGACTTCCGATATTACCACGTTTGGCGTAAAAAATAGAAGCAGCGATTCCGACATGTGTCAAAACTGCCTTCAGTTGAAGTAGAAATTGAAGGTTTCAATACGTAGTTTCAAAGAGTGTGTTTGGTCAATGAGTAGCATACTTTGGCAGAGAATCTGATGTGACTGTTTTCAAAATTGCAATGACAATCTTCGCGACTAAAGCAAAATTAACATTGACAATATAACTAGATGCATTTTCGAAAATATATTCAGTCAAAGTGATGCAATGGCAATTTTGCCCAGTTGATGATAATTTCAGTCAGATAAGCACATCCCAAACTGCAGGGTCGTAACCAAGTCACAAGTCAAGCTCGCTTTTATAGTTTTGACTCGAGTCAAGTCGAGTCATTTTCAATTCACCACCGAGTCAAGTTCCGTTCCAGTCAGCGAGTAGGGCATCGAGTCCGAGTCCAAGTCATTATGTACACTGTTCAGTTGTCAACTCAATTTTTTCAACTCTTCTCGAGTGATATAGAATGACTCGCATTTTCCTCAGTTTTAACAGTTTCTGGCCCTATTTTTAAGTATCAGGACTGATAGACGAAATACCAATGATGTGGTGACTTTACTATTCTTCGAAGTCACAATGAAATGTCTGTCTTGGCCGTCCTAGTCTCGAGTCATATGACTTGGTTGGAGTCGCGCACAATGACTAGAGTACAGGTCGAAATATTTGGCATGTTTTTACTCGTCAACTACTCGATATACTACCGTTGAACTATTTGCGACAGGTGTCTGAAAATCTGCTCTCGATTTACCTGGACGAGTACGAAGAAACTCCCTGGGATGCAATGAAATATCTGATCGCCGGTGTGAACTACGGCGGCCACGTCACCGATGACTGGGACAGACGACTGTTGATGAGTTACATCAATGATGTGTTTACGCCTAACGCGGTGGACGAAGCCTTTTTCAAGTACGTCAAAAGCTATCGTGGCGGCAAAGTCATGAAAATTGGGCACTGTTCTGTGTATTAACATTCCGTGGCGCTTGTTTGACTTCACCGTCATCAAAATTTGAATAACAGACACTGCAGCAATAAAGGCCAAATATCGTAGGTTACACCTGTCTGAATACTCTACTTCAGGAAGTCCTGTTGCTGGCCGTTAGAGTACTTCTTAAAACACAGGTACTTCTTAAAACACAGAGATTACTCAAGACATATGAATATATTTCAGACGTTGATGAAACTAGGTTTAGCAATGAATCTCATGCCATTCTCTTCAATTATTACGACACGATGTAATATCGATTGCCAAAATACAGCGCGATAAATATACGAGATGTATCTTCACGGATGGACGATCGCAGGATGATCTCCTGCAACACCTTGAGCCAATGCTAATGATCACCCATGACGAGTGTCAGCCGAAAATATTCGGGATCATTACAAAATCAATGTTGTATTCAAAGCAGTAATGTGACCCTTAAACTTGTACGGCTAGCCTCTACAATAAAAAAAATGAGCGTTCAAAGGCCATAAATTCTGCCATAGGCAAACATCTGTTGGATAATCCCGCCTGTGCAAAAAATTACCGAGACGACAGATTTCGCGTCATCGGGAGGGGCCGCTCACACTTTCATCTGTGTGCCTTGGAGTCGACCTTTATCAAAATACATCAGCTCAAACTTTGTCAACAAAAGGAGTTTGTGTACCATCTTAAAATAGTACATTGAACGCTCTCTTATTTGATCTCATTTCATGCTGGTGACATCGTATTTCGAGATACGATTGTTGATATACACAACAATGTTCTCTCCGATCTCTACTAGTTGCTGACGATTACCTCTGACGAGTGTCAGCCGAAAATATTCGGGTTCATTTCAATATGAATATAC
>ATSW01006844.1:0-11784 GCA_000444245.1 Botryllus schlosseri
CTCACTTTTCAAAACTGGCAACTAAAACTAGAACTAAAAATCAGCGGATACTAACTGTAGCACAACTAACTAGAAATTGAAGTTCAAAAAGAAAGGGTTTTGCGTGTGAAATGCGGGGTTATTTTGACCCCCGAAACCCACCCCCTGGCTACGTCGCTGTTAGTTGTGAGCTAGCAAAAGCTGCAAGAACATCACACAACACCGACATCATGGTTCTGGCTGTTCGGCAACTAGTTTTATTTTAAATATGCAACTAGAACTAGAAACACTCACTCTTCGAAATTCACAACTAAACAGTTAGTTAGTTGGTCAGTTAAACATGTAGTAGTAAATTGCAAATACGTTACTTCACACATTGGAAGATGAATGTGTCGTCGTGAAAAATGCAATACTACTGATCACTTCACTAATTCAGCAATTTTGGAAAACATTGTCTGCTACCACACACTGAAGGCATTTCGCATGGTTAATACAATAATTTCATTGACAAAAAATGACACAGATCTATCCCCAAACTACTTTCTACTTTCATAAACTGAAGTATAAAAATAAGTGTGAATGCAGCAAAAACTGAAGTAGAAGCAGGGCTTGTCTTAATACATAACCAGTTGAGCAAGTAGCGAAAGCCTATCAGGTGCTCTCTGAAGAAGTACAATTACTTCGTTGCTGTCCACCTCTGTCTAGCAGGGTGCTAATGCAAAAGCTTTTCTACAGGGTACGGATACTTTGGGGACACGCTACGCTACAGCGAAAATTACCGTTGGCTTGGACCTCCTCGTTATACAGTGGTCGGGGCCAATGTCTTCCTCAAAAACAGATCGTATTCGGGAGAAGTCCATTATCTGCCGGCTGATGTGGACACAGGTAGCTTTTATGCAGGGTGTCTGAGTGATGCGATTCGGAATCAAATATCAGGCTTTGAGTTCAACGTTCAAATACGTATTTTTTTCAGCAGCCACTCTAAAAATAATGTCAATTCTACATCAATTTAATGATAATTTGGTATTTTTTCGACCATGCCTATTTCATTGTACATTACAAAACAATGACGTAGGTTGATGACCAGAGGTGGACAAAGTAGTTACCGTCGCTACTCAAGTAGAAGTAGAAGTAATGCCGGAATTTCCACTCAAGTAGAAGTAGGAGTGGTGGTTCACAAGTAAGTAAGTAGGTACTCTACACTTATATTTGCCTACGAAACTGAAAACTGTAGAAGTCTCAAGAAGTAGAAGTAGTCTAAAATCACAACTACTTGAAAAAGTAGTGTGAGTAGGCAAAATCTACTTCAAGTACTTCAAAAAGTAGAAGTACTTCGTTACTGACTAACTCTGTTGATGACAACTTCGCAGAACTGCCATTTTTTTTACGTNTNNAGCTTTGTAATACAGGTTTTGTATACTGCGACAACCAATTGAATCTCAAGACTTCTACGTTATATAAATAGTGTCGATACCAGAATAACGTTGATAATAAGCATCTTATTATAATTGGCGTATCGTTTCAGTACTGGAAAGAAACGTCTCTCACTACTTGGCTCGAACAATTACAATTGATATTCGATTCGTATTCGAGTACTCGAAGTGAAAGCATTTTGCTCAGCCCTGATTTTAGTTCAAGTTGTTAAGCTACTCATGTGAATTAAAATCTCGCTGCAGATCCTCGCAAAGAGTCTTTCTGTCGAAGTCCGTGCTCGGTTTGCAAAAGCGGACTCGAAGACTCGCAGACGGGGCTCTTCACCCCCTCGACGCAGAACGGGACGTTCGAGTTGAGCATTACGGGAGAAAACGAGAAACCAAAGAATCCTCCTGGCCACGCCAGAAATCGGTCTTTGTCTGAAGGTCTGAAATTTGCTCTGCGGACGTATGGCATACTAAATAACAGCCTACGAGACTGGAGCATGCGACAAATCGGCGTGTGTGTTAGGGTGGGGGTTAAATTCAGGATTTGGGATGTTTTGGGTTTAGATTTAGGAATATATTGCGCTTAGATTTAGGGATAGGTTAGGCCTAGANTTAAGGGATGTAGGTTAGACTTAATTTTACGGTTAGCTTAGACTTAGATTCAGGATTAGATTAAGGTTGGGGTAAGTTAAGACCAGTGTTTGCCAACCTTTTACGACTCATCGCCCCCTTATCAAGCTCTGCACAAATTTTTGCCCCCCATATTTACGGATATCAAAAAAGAGGACATGAACGGGGAATTTATTCACCCAACTCTAATCGCTGATGAATTGAATAAAAAACGGTCAATTTTACGAGTAAGTGAGCACTCAGAATACCGGTTTCAGTCAGTGTACACTTTCTGTTTGGTTGACTTTTTTTAATTGTACTGTCGCGTTATATGCAGGATAAGCAGTTTTCATGTGCATTTTTTTGGTCGTAATAATTGAATATACCGCATCTCAGTTGATGCTCTAACATTTTTGTCGCCCCCTTGTTTCTCAAAATCGCCCACTGTGGGGACGATATAGTTGGGGCTGTTATACGGGTTGATTTCAGGGTTAGGTTGGGACTAGAATATACATACGGTATGCGGCGGTTAATTTCAAGGCTAGGGTTGTAGTTATAAAGTCGCATGCTAATGTGACGTACGCTATTTCAGGTTTCAACTNGNTCAAACCGTCCGATTTTGTGGATTACTCTGATAAGATAGCGGCAGGCGACACAAAAATCAAGGTACCAGAGCTACTCTGCTATTCCTTGGAGACTTTTTGTCACTTATCATTTCTCCCGTTCTAGTTTGAAGAGGAGCCATCTGAAGATTGTTCGAACGATAAAATCCTTACTTCGGCAAAACACGATCGTCCCAATTCTTTGCGATTGAAAGATGAGGAAAAATGGGAGGTGATTTTGAGCGGTATTTTTCTCGACAATTTTGTTATGATGCTCAGTAGTAAACGGTTCTATACCAATACCGAGAAAACCATTACCGAGAATGGACATTACCGAGAATGCCATTACCGAGAATGGACATTAACGAGAATCAGGCGCGTAGCCAGAGGGGGGGTTTCGGGGGTCGGTACCCCCTCCTTTAGAAGCGTGAAACCCCCTTCTTAAACGCGAAACCCCTTTCTTTTGAAATGATCGTTCTGACGCTAATGGTTATTTGCAATTCAATAAGTCGTATTATCAGTGTTGAGTGCGGCCAATTAGCGTAAGGCGTGTAGCCAATTAGCGTCCGTTCGCGATGCACTGCACAATGTAACGCGACACGATCATCCGCTGAGATGATTGCGAAATTAGGTCATTGATTGCCGCGTGCTCGGCAATAGTTGCTAGCCTGATTTGTCCCGTCTCCAACAAGCCTAGTTCCGCTGGCTTGAATAATCTCATCTGCTATAGGCCCGGTCCGGTGTGCACGATATCATCGCTGACCTACACAACGGCATCTGCAAGCGGCCTAGTATACGAAAGATATCGCTAGCCTAACTACCGCGTCTCGGGCCTACCATGCTTTGGCTCATATTTCCCGATGGCTCGGATAAAATGGTCGTTAAGTATATGCTGATTAGCGATTGTGATTAAAGAGTGACATCTCGAAACTGAATTACATCGAATGTGCGCAAACTAACTAAAGAGTTCAAAAATTTGTGCTGAGAAGTAGCGGTGAAGAGGTATCGGGGGAGTTGGGTCTGAGGGGTGCAGAAGTTTGCTTTATCACCCTATGGAGGAGGGTCAAGGCCAACGTATTGGGGTGGGGGATGACGAAGTGCCGTTACGGTCCTATTGGAATCAAGTCGGAGAAATCACCTTTTCTGTTAGTCAACTCACCAAAATTTTGCTGGAAAAATGTAATTTCGAGGTCGAGCCGAAAAGTTGACCCTTTTTCTTAGTCAACTCGCCAGTTATTTCAGTCTGTATACCCATTTTTCGGTTCCCAATATTTGGGGGGCGATGATCGGTCTGGAGTTTGAAAAGGGGGCGATGAGTCGAAAAAGGTTGGGAACCACTGGCCTACACAATCGCATCTGCAATAGGCCTAATACGAACGATATATCAATACATCATCGCTAGCCTAACTCCATCGCTAGCCTAACTATTGCGTCTCGGGCCTAGCCTGGTTTGGCTCCTATCTCTCGATGGCTTGGAGACCATGCCGTTGATTGTATGCTGATTTAGCGATTGTGATTAAAGAGTGACATCGCGAAACTGAAAGACATCGAATGTNCNTAAACATGTGCGACGCGTGCGTAATATATCTCCGCTAATACTTNAACATAACCATCAGAATATGTGTATCGACTTGAGTTATAAAATAGGACAGGTTTGAAGCACCTGAAATCGGCGTCATTATGGCACATATTCCCAAAAATCTCGGACATTTCGACTTGCGCAAATAGTCGACGAGGCTGCGTTGATGAGCGCGCGTATTTAATTGTTCGACNCTTTGATAAGCGCAGGTATTTAATTGTTGACGACAGATCAGGGAGTCGCTAATTAACAGTACTTGCGGACTCGTCGACAAGCTTATCAAACACGTATAATCGCGAACACGAGGAGATTGTATAATGTATAATCGTCATTTACGCATGTACTTAACCCTAATGAATTGACGCATATTAAGTAAATTCGCAAAACATCGAAACCCCGCCCTTCTTTTTTAAAACCCCTTCCTTATTTTTCGGCTGGCTACGCGCCTGACGAGAATGGTCATTACCGAGAATGGACATTACCGAGAATGGCCAATGTCAAGAATATAGCTTAGTGGGACTGACGTTGTCGAGAAATGTATACCTGAGCATCGATACCGAATGTGGCAACGCCATGATGCTCTCACACGACATGTGCATATACATAAAATGCCTGCATTGCATATATTGCATTCTCCGTAATGTCCATTCTCGGTAATGGCATTCTCGGTAATGGTTTTCTCGGTATTGTCCGGACACCGTAGCAAACAGGGGTGCGGACTTGGACAGCTAGTTATCGAATTAAAGCGAAATGGCGGTAATCTAATTTTAATCTAATTTATGAAATGTTTGTATGCTCATTTTAATTCACATCTAATTAGCGGTTTTCCTGAAAATGCAACAGGAAAACTGTATCTTGCGCAACGAGCCAAGCCTGCTGTACAGACATTCGCAATTCTCATGCTCACAAGAATGAACGAGGATTTGATATTAACGAAAATTTAATCAAGGTCCAAGGTTTTGCAAATTCAATAATTTTAATTCTACTCTAATTTAAAAAAAAACTTTGCAGCTGTAATTCTAATCTAATTTAAAAAAGCTTGAAACTTTCTAGTTGTCAAAGACTGCAGAGATGTTCAGAAACGAAGTGCTTGGAATTCTGGAGTACTGGAGTTGGCTTTGTCTGCTCGCACTTCTTATTCTGGTGCTCGTGATTTTAGACTGCACTTCTACTCAACTGGTGTCAGTCTTCTTTAAAAAAATTTGACATAGAATACCTACTTTTTCACCTACTACTTGGAAATTGCTACTGCTACTTGCACCCGAGTGGATATTCACAATGTTAAATCTACTCAAGTACTGACGACAGATACTTTGAAAATTGCTACTTTTATTTGAATAGAAATCTAGTTATTGAAATTACTTGCAAATGACCCTGCCTACTTTTCAGGTGATCCGGGGCAACTTCATGTCTGTGAACGGGGTTGTGATGTCGTGCGCGTGCGAACGATCACCCCTGGGTCTCTCCCCCCATTCGCATCTGAGTGATGGGGCCGTCGACCTGATTATGGTCAAGTCCTGCACCAGGCTCGAGTTTTTGCGATACATGATCGCTCATGCCGGAAAGTATGTCGTAATATAGATAGAGACGGCTAACAATTTTTGGTCACTCCGTGAACAGATATAGTGATGGTAAGGCTTGATGATAGCGCAAAAGTTATGAAAACGATTCCAAAAATATATATTATAATCTTGTCACGGCCCTGCAGTCAACCCAAAATTGATCTGAGAATTTGAAATCGCCATTTGTCACGACGATGCCGATTTTTGACACGAAAAAACGACATGTTCAATGGCTGATTCTGTAATTAATAATTATATAACTGCCCACTATAAATACTATTATTCAGAATTCTAAACACCGATAATTTGGCTTCTGCCAGGCAAAATTCAGCCAAATTTGCTGCGCAGCTTTCATGGGATTGCCATTAAAATTCGGAAAAGTGTATGGTATGTTTAAATTTTTGCGACTATAGCGCTTCGCTTCTACAGGTTGTAAATGAACCAAATTTGGCGCGTGGCGTTATTTAAGCCAACCTAAATTAAATTTGAAGAAAAAGGTTGTTTTTGAACAACCCTAATGTACAGACATTCCCTTATTAGGATAAACTCTGAACTGATACTGAATGAACTTCATGCAATCATTCTGATTGTAATCTAATTTGGAAGAAACCGTGTAGCTATCATTCTAATTCTAATCTAATTTGTAAAATACTGTAGCTATAATTCTAACTAATCTAAATTTAGAAGGTGAAAGTTTCTGCTCTCTTCTGTACAGGGGAGATCGTTTCGACTTTCCATTCGTCCAAGTCCGCCGAGTCAAAGCGTTTCAGTTCATCCCAATGCAGACCGCGCTTACCAACCAGTGTGATGTCACACTGCCCTCTCCCAGCTCAAGTACAGGAGGTCGCGTCCATCTCAGCCTTGAAGACCTGCGAGTGAAATACAAGCGTGGCCGAGGCTCCAAACCCAGCAAAAGTGAGACAGAAAATAACGAGACAAGTCCCGTTAGTTCTTGGAACTCTGACGGAGAGATTATCGCAGAAGCAAACATTGCGGTTCGTGTTCATCGCGGATTGATTTTGTTGTTTTGCCGAGGGATAGAATCCACGGAATGATCAATTGCTCTATAAAATATGCTTTTAGAAGTACAGAATTTTAATGTCGCGACAAAAAATATGTTGATTATGACAAGTTGATTCAACTCGAAGCTTTTTCACCGACTATCACCAGTAGGGAACATCTTAAATGCGATAGAAGCCAAATTCGCAATATTAAATGAATTAATTTTAAATACAGCAACAATTTTGCCATTGCAACGTAAGTACACAGAATTGCGAATGGACGATAACGGACACAAATTAACCTATAAAATAGTAACGCAAAATGATTAATATGTGTAATTTTCTGAAAATAGATTTGGTCACCGTGCTACAGAGTCGCACAATAGCCCCCAGAATTACTTTTCTCGAATTTACAAAATCAAAATTGTTAAAAATCAAGTAATATTGCCTAAAATCTCAATTGGAAATGGAAGTATTCAAATAACAGTACGACCCTAGGAAGATTTCTTTAGTGTTGTGTTGTTTATTTGGGTGTTTTCTAACCAAATTTGTGTCTGTGTGTTGTTGTTTGACTGATTCCTCTTCTACCTGACAGTTTTTAGGCAGAACTACTTGTTACACTTTAGATCTTGCTAAGTAGAAAGTCATTTTGGATGGGTGTGCACTGTGCATCAGTATTATGAGTGAGATTGTGTGAAAATTTGCTGAAATAGCCTCTGTAGCAAGGTAGCCGAATGTGTTTTCGGAAAATTACTCCTATTTGTAGTGTTATCTGTCATTTTGCATTCGTATTTTATAGCTAAATTTGTCTCTGTTAGACCGTAACTGTTGTCTGACGTTCGCAACTCGGACGAAATTTGGCTAACTGTATTTACAGATGTTCACTTCTGTTGAGAGTCGGTCAAAAAGCTTCCTTAAATTTGTCAATATCAGCATATTATTTGTTGCCTTATAAAATGAAATGTGTTTCTTCTGTTTTTTAATTGCATTCTTCCGACCGGCCGGGTATTAGTTTGGAACTATGAAATTCTACCCATCGCAATAACCTTGTTCCACTTATTATTCCGTCTCATAGCACTTGGTTCGCGGATGCCAAACCACACACACACACACTATTGCTTTTCTCTTCTGTTGCATTTTAGTGTTTTTTCCGACTCACCCTTTCAATGATGAGAACGACTTTTATGGGTATTTTAACCAGGGCTGGGTGAAATCGAGTAACTGAGTGATTCGATCCTGGTTGTACTACATGTTTCGTATGCTGCGATACGACCTATCGAAATTCCAAGCCTTCCACAGTGGAAAATAGCATCGAAACTATAATTCAAGTCATGTATTAACTTTTAATGGCAAGGAACGTATCATTTTAGTACTGCAAAAAATTGATGCTCGATTGAGGGTAAGAGTTCTTGAATGATTGTGCCCAGCCCGAATTTAACGTTTTTATAGGATTCGCAATTTTGTAACTGTGATCTCCTTGATTTGGCACGTGAAACGATTGCCCCGACGACGCATCATCGTGCCATGAATACAAGCAGCTATCTAATCGAGCTACATCTTACGTGGTGTTGATCATACGTATGGGTACATTTTATTCTTTTCTCCGTAGGCGCTTTCAATTATGCACAGCAAAATTGCTTGTAATATAATTTTGAGAAGCGGGTACGAATCTGATTTCAGAAACTTCTCTGCTTAGCGAGCTTCAGCTAACTGTCAGTATGACTCGAGTCAACTACTCTGTCTACTCAGAATTGCTTCGCGGGTCGGATGAAAACATTGGCGGGCCGTATGTTTGATACCCCTGATGTAGCTATACATATACAGTTATTGACGAATTTTATTAGCAGTTCTACTTGTGCGTGAGCGATACAACGCATTTTTGCATATATATTTAATTTTATATTCGTTATTTTATTCAAGATAAACGGCCAATAAACCTGTCTTTAACGCATCTAGCAAAATGTAATGACTTTGAATGATCACTCATACTTCGAAATTTCAATTTGACTTGACTCGAGTCTCCTTCAAAAATCGATTGACTTGACTCGAGTCAAAATTTGCAATGACTCGTGACTCGAAGGTAGTGACTTGATCCCAACACTGATACAACGCCCTTTGCAATCATAATTAACTCCAGATTAAATAGTTGATTCAATTTGTGCCTAAATCATCTTGCGAAATGCATTGACTTAAATCATGACTCGTACTTCGTAAATTCGACTTGACTTGAGTCATGTCTAGAGTCAAAATGTGCGATGACTTGCAAAATTACTGGATTTTCGAATCTGCTAGAACTAGACGGGGATTTTGACTCCTAAAACCGACCCCCTGGCTGTGTCACTTGGTAGTGATGACTCTGAACTTGCAAGAACATCACAAAAGAACGATTCACGCCAAACGACGAGGCATGTTCTCTATTTGTTTGGAAACCAAAGTTTTTCTGCAATTAGAACACTCGCTTTTAAAATCCGCGAATAGAACTAGAGCTACTCAGTTTTCAAAATTCACAACTGCAACTAGAACTACTTGAAAACACAGTGGTTAGCTGTCCTTCAACTGACTGGATGGGTAGTTTGCATAGGTCTGGCAGCAACTTGTTCCTCACACTGCTGGCTGATACTAAGCTGTATCCAATGCAGTCCTGGTTGTTAGACAACTCAGTGTGGTCAACATTTGATTTATTGGCAATTTAGTCGAGAACATTCATACATATTCAAGACGCAGGTCTCATGATTTGGACAGCGATGGCACAATTTTTCTACAGAAGGGAGTTCTAATTGAAGGTAGATTAAGTAGGAAATATGGAGATACAGACAGAACTTCAATTAAATATACAATTAAATATATACTCATATTGAAATGAATCCGGATATTTTCGGCCGACAATATTGAAATGAATCCGGATATTTTCGGCCGACACTCGTCAGGGGTAATCGTCAGCAGCTAGTAGAGAATTGGAAAGAACATTGTATATCAACAATCGTATCACCAAATATGATGTCACCGGCATGAAATTTCGAATAATCAGGTTGAAGAGATCGCTTAATGTAACAGATTTAGATGGTACACAAACTCCTGTTGGCACCAACTTGGTTGGTATATTTTGATAAATGTCGACTGCAAGCTGGCACCCAAGTGAAAGTGTGAACGACCTTGCCCGATGACGTGAAATCTTCTTGATCATTTTTCGCGCTACTAGCATTATCCAACAAATATTTGCCAAGGGCAGAATTCATGGCCTTCGCCTGTTCCGAATCAAGCTTCATGGGATGAGTCAAGCCAGGGTTGTAATGACTCGAGTCATGATTTTCTGATGACTCGAGTCATTTTCTCAAAATACGGAAATGACTCGAGTCAATCAGTGTATTGACTCGACTTGGACTCGAGTCATTGCGCATGACTCGAACCAAGTCATATGACTCGACACTCAGTCGGCCAAGACCGACATTTCATTGTAAATTCGAAGAATTGTAAAGCAACCACCATGTTGGGATTTCGTCTATTGGTACTGTTACTTCAAAATGCGACCAGAAACTGCTAAAAGTGAGGAAAATTAGTATACTATAAATGCGAACCAATCGATATCACCAAATATAGTTATAAAGTTGGTTTCATCAAGATTTTAATCGGAAATTGAGCAGTCAACATCATGACTTGGACTCGGACTCGAGTCATAATACCGTGACTCGGACTCAACCCTCTGCTCGATGACTTGGACTCGGACTTGACTCGGTGGTAAATCGAAAATGACTCGAGTCAAAACTATAAAAGTGAGATTGACTTGTGACTCGAAGCTTTGTGACTTGGTTACAACCTTGAGTCAAGCTTTTCTCCGAGCATAAATTGAATAACATATTGATATTGAAATTAACCCGAATATTTTCGACTGACACTCATCAGGGTTAATTGTCAGCAACTAGTAGAGAGTTGAAAAGAACTTTTATATATCAATAAACATATATCTTGTATTGTATAAGAAAGAGAAAGTGATATATTTTATTGATTAGTCCAACCAAAAAGGGAATGACTTGGAGGTACTATTCGGTCGACAAAATCATTTGTGGAATGCTCCAGTCTACTGCATTCTTTGTGTTTCTCCATCAATCAGAATTTACCGTGCTTACTACGGCCCAGAATAACAAGATGGCGAATAGACAAGGTCACCCGTGTATTAAAAAAGAAGAAAAAGAATATGCCTCATGACGATGGAGCTGGTAGGCCGTCAATCGGTGGTAGTACTTTCAGTTTGGGCCCCAAATCTGCCGTTTCATGTCCTTGAACTTGTGGCGACTCTGGTGCTGGAAAGAAATTGACATTTTGAAAAAGATGGGAGTCTTGGGGGTTCATAGCTGCAAACGAAAGAATTCGTCTACATCAGACGTGACTCATGTCATTTGATTCTAACAATTAATGTTAATCTGTTGTTGGATAGCCAAGAGGCGACCTCCATCAAATTGTCGAATCTTTGTAGTATTTAACAACACGACAGGCCAAGAATACTTTCTAACTATATAAAACTGCAAGTTGACGAAATCCCACAAATTTTGAGGTTGACGGACAGACAATTTACTGATTCCTCCGAAATAAACATAAATTTGACTGGAGATGACGATATGACCTGTAACAGTGTTGCTACTCGTCACCACCATATTAGTGAACTTTAATAGTGGATAGTATCCAACTACATAACAGACACGAATAGATAAACACATATAAATGAAATAACAACAGTCAGCAATATGCTAACCATGGATGTTGAAAGCAGTAATTGGGGAGATAAAACATGGAACATCAGACAATCACGATCATTCACTCAATGATGCTGTTCTCAGCAAATGATCAATATATTGAGTCCTAAATTCATGGTAGACAGACAGACATTTATTGATTCAGAGAGAAAGAGAGAGAGATATGATTGNTTCTTTTTCGCCTGCACCATCGAGATGCTTTGANGACGGAGTTGCGATACGGCCCCATGAGGTCATCTAGTCTGCGCCCCCGTTTTTTTTCTCCTCCATGCTATCCGTGATT
>ATSW01006845.1:0-11560 GCA_000444245.1 Botryllus schlosseri
GCTGCGGCCCGCGGCGCCATCAAAAAGTAGGAAATTGGCCCGCGAGCACATTTGAGTTCGAGACATCTGTTCTAGACTGTGAACCTTTATGATGTATTGCAATCTTTCACGGTATTATAACCAGTCTTTGGTTGACATTCGTTGTATTTCAACTTCGGACCAATCTCCGCATGGTGTTGGCAGCTTGAAAAGAAATTCAGCACTAAACGAGCATGCACCTGTGACAAATTCGAAAAATATTTGCTCGAAAGTATGCTCGGAATATTCAGCTTTCAATTGTAAATCTTTAGTGACTCTACTTTGAGCTTTACCCGCAATGACACATCGAAACACACGTAGGAAGTCAGCGAATTGTGCCTGGTTTATATATACATCAACGAAATTCATATTAAGAATGCACCGATGTCTAATGTAAAATTCGCCATCTTTGGTTGCAGTATTCACGCCAAAACACCGGACACAGTGAGCATAGCATTGAGCAACCGGACGATCTGATAAAGAATGCTGTAGATTCCTGACACCGCGGACATGTCAATTCCCCTGTCGTTTAAAGCATCCAAAGTATGAGCCAACAAACCATGAAGGAAATGTATCGATTATTTCAAAGGAGTTAACTGATGATTTTTAATATAAGGGTACCCTGCTGTCGTCTTCGGTCACCATCTATTTCGAATATGAAAACGGCCCTAGTCTTCGTTGTCAGTAATAAAAGATACTGCTGAACTTTTTGTTGTTCCTTGCTCGAGATATTCACGTCAACAAAAGGATCGAGAAGTGCAGCAACGCCAGAGCGACTGTCATTTTAAATTGCAAATATTCTGACTCGTCCCAACACAATTTTTCCAGCCATTAAATTTGCTTGCCTTGCACGAAGAGACATTCAATATAGATCAACATGAATGGAACCAAACATGTGAATAAGGCCTCAACTGGCAAGCGGTTGCTCAACGTTTGCGGGCATGTGACGCAAAGAAAAACGATAGTAAAAACGATAGTCACGAGCATGTGACTTTGTATAGCTGCCAAACTACCCAAATCAAACCACAAAGTCTCCCCTTATCATAATCCAAACCTTAACCCACGCGCTCATGCGGGAGCGTGCTACTGTGTCNCATTCTCATATGNTGACNGACCTNCNAATTACNATTATATCACATCAGTAANTCCGNCACCTGCTGAAACTCGANNTCGANAGAACANANAGNNNAGCACGCCCCACCGAATCTCNCAATTGATTCACTGTTTTTNTAAGATCGTGTNAGTAGTGCGATCAATGCATGTCTTTATTGTTNCGANNACATTANTCNTGANTAACAGTCGCATCAAAAAGTTATGCGGCCGAAANGACAATACATGAANCATCGCGNCCACTGACGACGACGACAACAANAATATTGTATCGCTTCAAATCAGTTCAATAAGGCACTACTTTCTNGNAACGCGGGGTATATGGACCAGAGCCAGATTTTCTCACATNGAGCAGGTGGCGGTACGGACAGGATCAGNACTTTTTCTNATNCGGNCGNAGTCGGATCGGAGCCGGATCAGTNCTTTTTACTACGAATANCACANTCTCACTNGTTTCCANCCACGAATTAATAGTTAAAGTGAAAAGTTCATGAAAATATACCACTTNAAGCTAAGTTGGCATAATTAGCCTACTTCAGATAAAGGTTGGGNTTGATCTTTGAGTTCTNAATNTCCTGTCTGAATTGTTTCAATCAAAATTCAATACCATCCTGTGAGGAGATAATTATTATCGGAGTTTTCCGGACCGGATCNNGGTCATTTCTAGAANCCGACCTATATAGGTGTAAGACCGGNATCGGGCAAGAGCTTTAAATATCNGGATCCNNGTAGGACCAGGGAATTTGTTGATCCGCTCTGCACTATTNTATAGTACCATTACGAATACCATATCNGTATGGAGTGTATGGGTGAAGTGGATTTTGTTTTTGTGAACCACCCACAGTAGGCACGAAAAGGTGATACGTGTTTACAGCACCCANTCCAAACTAAACCGTCCGNGATATATATCTTTATATAAGGTTTGGTGTACGTGTCTCGTTTTTACCAACTCACACGTCATTCGTCAGAGTTGCTTTGATATTTTAATATTATTATGTTCGTGTTTTGGATGGTTGCCGCAAATTCAACTCGGCAACTTCGTAATTTAATTCAACAATATTAATTTTATCAACACTACNGCGACAGTTCTAAATTAATATGCAGCTTNGTAAAATTACTATCGGNGTCGACAGCATGAAGTACTTTATGATGTTGTGCTTTTGATAATTTNGGAAAGCGTCATCGTCCAGGAAAATATTTTACACCACGTAATTTATTGGACNAGACACACAGTNTAAACTATCGGTAGATGATATAAGTCTAAGGTCATNTATAGATACATCTGTATAGCTATAGGGACATACTGTATATAGTGGACGTTCGAGCACATCAAAACTATCTAATGTTTTAGGCAATGGTTCTNAACGGAGGTTTTCAAGGAATCCTAAGCCTTCACTGAGCCATTTTCCGCGCCTTGCCAGATGCACTCGATACATATGATAGCCCAAGTCAGAGGTCTCGAACTCAAATGTGCTCGCGGGCCAATTTCCTACTTGTTGATGGCGCCGCGGTCCGCAGCAACAATAATAAGGGAAATCGATGTATTTCCGAATAGGCTTTTTTGACGGGACATTGCGGACTGACATTCCACACGCATCTTGAAAATGTGATTTACTATTGTGAATTCACGCCTGGCATGAAAAATATCAAATTTTAAAATATTTGAATAAAATTGTTGCTTTACTTGGCATAGTTTGCTGTGGCATTGTGACGCAACAATACTGTTCTGCCAAAACGGTACTGCATCTCAGGAGAAAGGGCCAGACAGTTTGATGCGTCACAATGTTAAACTCGACGACAATGCAAAATTCGTGGCTGATTTTTGGGGTTCCAGATCCATGAGCTGAATACAATTTATATTTTTGTAATCAGTACAGCAGCAGCTTTCCATTGATACCCGATTTTATCAAATTTAGCGCTCGTTAAGCCGGACAAAAATGGTCGTAAAATTGCCTTTGGACAATTCGAAAGCATGACGTAAACCAAATGCAGTGAGCCGTTCAATCTCGCTGTGTCCACACCATTTAGGACACTAAGCTTTCACCCCTAATGGGTGGCCTGGACCCCAGATTAGGAAACCTGCCCATCACACATGCTTTTCCCGCTTGTAACGAGGTCCTGTTAAGACAACACCATGAATGAAATGCACAGTGTTGGGAGGCCGTGTTATTTTTGGCATTTTCAAANTTTTATTTTTTGCAGTTTTGGCATCTGGCTCCTGAAATGCCAAAAATATCACGGACTGCTAATATCCCTCATTTTCGCTTTCATTTAGATAAAATGAACTGTCGTCTATTGTATTTTTGGCATATTCTATTTAGAGGTCAATCAGAGCCCCAAAAAGACTACCTTGGAGCCGCATGCGGCTCTGAGAGCTGCGTTTGGCAATCACTGCGCTAAATGGTCAAATGAAACTGACCTAAGATGTTATGAAACGTAACCGGTGAGTTACGCCATATAAGACGTTCGTACCACTAGTATAGTTACCTCGTTACGAATGGCATAAGCACATTTGGATGATGGAGTGCCACCGCAGCGCCTACATATTATACAAATAGGGACGTGAAGATGAAGGCAAGGGAGCTTCCCAATGCTCTATACTGCTTTTGAATATGACGATGGATAGGCCTATAGCAGATATTAGAAACAACCAATCCGGATATATGCTAATTTCGACAAGCAGCTTCCAATCTCACTAAATATACGTACTGTACTTAGATCAAATGTATGGAGCTGCTGGAAGGTATCTTGTTATTATGTGTCACGTCTCGGTCGTTTGATCCAATCCAATTATTATTCACCCCCTCACGTTAATCATCACCGTTTTGATCCCGTCTGCTTGCCAGCACGCCATCAGTCTTGGTCAGTTAGATGCATGGAGCGTTCAGTGAGCAGCAGTTCTTTCAAGACGCTTCCGATCGAGGTTTAATATGCTCACCATCTTTTTGTCCTAGCCTACCTTAGAACGAGGTAGGCTAGGTATTTTTGTAAATCATCGATTTATAGACATTGAGAGTTGTTCGCGATAGAAGAGATAGCGTTTCGAACTCTTACGTGGCATGGGTGTGTTTCTGCTACGTGCCCCTTGTGACGCATGATATCTGTCAGCGAGCGTTGTACGGCTCATATTCGTAACCCCAAACCTTGTATTTCTGCTACGTGCCCCTTGCGACGCATGATATCTGTCAACGAGCGTTGTACGGCTCATATTCGTAACCCCAAACCTGGCATTGCCATAGTCGGTGATCCGCGTCGACCAATATTAATGAATGACATTGTTGGACGCATGTTCATGCATTGCGATTTCCGAGTGCATGTTGTATGCAGTCTCCGCAGTGTGTGCATTAGAAGACTTGTCACAAATCTCACATGCCTAATTCTTTCAAGTCATAATTTTTGCGTTCTAGGTGCTCATGGCCTTTCAAGTTTATTGCCCGTTATCAATAGTAACTGTAGTCCGGGAAATATTAGTGTGTCAGTGTCGGCGTGGGCCAACCTGATGCTGTGTCATGCTATAAGTTTAGACCGTATATGACGAAATCCAGTATGGAATCGGTGTGTGTGGCAAGCCATGCAACCACGCGAACTTTGAGTTTGTCTGCTATAGCACGCAGCGACCAAATAGTTCGTGCCCGGCCCCGCACAAATTCTTAATTGATTTCGAATTCAATAAGCAGTCGATGCCGCCTATACCTCTTATGGTAATATTGGCTCCAGTCACCAGTTCCCATTGCTTTGTAGTGTGGTGGGAGTGATTTGTAAGAATTTGACATCGCAACATACAAGCCATTGCGGTGGTATCTACGTATAAGCCTCAGTACGATAAAATAAAAGCTGTCACATGATCTAGTCTTCTCTCGTCGGAAAACCCACTCTGTCACGCGATGAAAATTTCAAACGAAAGCATAAGTGCACGTCATACGAATGCTCTGCACAAAATACCTAGATCTCGAAACGAATTGTTGGGGTTGCAGGTAAAGCCGATGAACGTCTTCAGTTTCTTTCTCGATAACTACCCTAAACAAGTACAACCGAAATAACATTCAACCTCTTTCAACAAAGTGCAGACTCGTACTCTGCTGGTTGCAACGTATATCCATCCTTCCATCTTTTAGAGTGCAGATTCTCATCAACGCTTTTCATCATAAAGTTTTTAAGAGGAGTTCTATTGGTCTCAGGACATCGGACGATAGCATTGGTGGTGAAACGTGAAAGTATCTTGTATCCGTTTTGCCCTTTGTAACACGCTACATCTATATGTCGACGAATCGATAAATCGTAGAGTCTCTATTTCGTTTTATTGTTTGCCCTTTCATGAATTACAGCATAATTTTTCTCGTTAGTTTAATTACATTGGCACATTCGTTCCGATATTATAAGATGGTGAGTCACGTTCCTATTACGCCTTGCCGTGCCTTGTAGTATACGCGATGAACTATGCATAAATTACCAATTTGCTCAGGTTCTATACCGGTCATTATTGTCAGCTTGAGGTATCAGTAAGGCGTTTGTCACTACTATTCATGCATGTTACAAAGAATGGTAACAGATCTAGTCTTTGATGACTGACCAAACGATGATCGAAACATATCAATGATGCTATAATTTTCGCTCCAACCCTACCTCCCGGTATACTAGTGCTGGTCCCGTGCTTACGGACCGATCTCATCCCAACGATCTATTGCATATTAACTTGCCGTGAACAAGATATACCCCAGCTTCAATGGCAGCGATTGCAATATTTTGCATATGAACGGATAATGTGAACAAATTAGGATTGGTGCATAGTCGACTTGATGGAACGGACCGAATGTTTCCATTAAATTTGAAGAATTGTTTCCAATTAGCGTGGAATTATAGATACTCGCCTTTTCACATAGGGGCTTCCTCGGTGAAAACAACACGTTCTTGCTCATGTAATGACTTGCTATCATATACGTCAGTATCAGTCATCGGTATCAGTCCTCGTAAATTGTTATTATGTTAGGTAATTCCGTAGACGGTTTCTGAACTGTATTTGGCTGGACGTCTCCTTCAAGTTTTATATACTGTGACACGGCTTCATTGAAGTTCGTTAGTATTCAAATGAATGCATTTTTACATAGGCTTGTGGCGGCTCTGATGACAACTGGAAAACAGCTAAAACCATTTGCGATTTCACTGCCGAGGACATAGATGGCAATTCCGTTTCTCTGGATAAGTACAGGTGATTTTTCGAAGAGGGTTTGATATAAACACTGCACGTGGGGCTCCGATAACTACCTAAACAGTAAATGTTTTCCTTGGTGACAAGTTGAATAGCATCTCGATTTTACCACAGTCGTGATTTGAAATGTTTCAGGACGGAAGGCTTCTTGACCAATTTATTTCATTTCAAGTAAAAGTGACTGCAGCACATTTATTATCCCATTCTGCTTTGTTCGATCGAGGGCTTCTTGACCAATTTATTTCATTTTAAGTAAAAGGGACTGGAGCACATTAATTATCCCATTCTGCATTGATCGATCAAGGCCATGAAGATGTCCTTGAATCGCGTCATTTTACAAATACGTGTTTTGGAAGAAATTTTGATCATTTTGTCAGCTCGACTAGGTTTTTGTACACCTTAATTTCATTACAGTTAATTAGCCTCTGTCAGGGATACTCAATAGGTGGGCCGCGGTACAAATGTGAACCTTCTTAAGCGTTTGATCAGGCTCTTTATCTTCCTCAATATTCACTCGAGATTTTCCAACAGCCCGAAATCGATCATCGTCGATCGGGCTCTCGCGGAGATGCCGACATTTTATTTGAAGAGTCCAACGCGCTTGGGAGTGCGACGCGATCTAATATTGGGTCCGGACCTGCGTCCGTGTCAGTTTATTCAATTTTTAGTAAAACCAACTCCAGTATCCTTGATTCAACTCACGGATATGCCATCATTTTATTCAGTAATGAGACTCTGGGATTGAGGCACGCCATTATCATAGGACAGATCGGCGCCGTAAAGGATGCAGGATTTCGGCACAACTGATCCCAGTTTGACCAAAATGGCGGAAGAGCGCTGTCAGATAACATTGTATTACTAGGAAATGCATTATAAAGAGCTATATATTACAGACCTAAGCAAATTTCCTACCTCCGCATCCTAACCGTTGGGGAACATAATTGATTATCCCTTTCGTATATAACGTTGTCTACTATTCGCCGTGGTATAGAGATACACCAGTAACGCAACCATATATAGACTATCATCTCGACATAGATGTCCTTCTCCTTTCAAAATCTGTTTCTTATATTGTCGAATTCAATACAGGGGCCGAGTCTGTATGATAGTGAACGTCGCGTCCCAATGACTCAAGACGAAATCCAACTACCAACAGATGGAACAGCTTTTTGAAAAGTACTCAACTAAAGGATTCAGCATTTTGGCTTTCCCGTGTAACCAGTTCGGTGGTCAGGTCGGTATTACCTGCATTTACAGCTTATTTACCAGTTTTTAGAATACCACCTTTGCTCTCTGTAACTCCACACTTGCAGTTGACGAGGTCCATCTTCTTGCTACAATTGTGCGAGGTTTTCGGACGGTCAGATTATTTGAATTGATGTGAAAAAAGAACTTGCTTTGAAATTCTTTTAGAGATTAATCTGCGACTAGTATGTGGTTCTTTTACTCGCGGTATCAGTATCCTTCAATCATTAACGGTCATAGGGGTAGTTTTTCCATGGTACTATGACATTGATAATAGGGTTATAAACCAAAATGATTTCACATCATTTGCCATGGTACTATGACATTGAATAATATGATTTTATAAACCGAAATAATTTCATATCATTTGTCAAGAGTATGAAACTTGAGTAGGAAAGTATTTAATAGGTGGCTTACTGACCCGGGCGGACAGACCATACGGACTATACACACGTCCTACTTCGTACCAAGTAATGCAGGTAGTTAGTTTGGCGACGTAAGATGTAATGAATTAATTTTGTCACACCGATTGTGTAATGGCTATTTTTGACCTGAGAATCTAACGTTACCCGGAGGACCAAAACGTGTCGTATAATGGAATGTCGTCATTTGTAATGAGATTACATATGAATGCCTCCTGATTTCCTTCCAAACAGTAGGAAGTCATTAAAATATCTTGTGTTTAACAGGAACCAGAAACTAATGAAATTATTAAGGAATTCGCGCAGAAAACCTACAACGACAAGTACGACCTTTTCTCCAAAATTAAAGTCAACGGCGACAATGCTCTCCCGTTGTTCAAATGGATGAAGAGTCAGAAAAACGGTAAAGGGACTCTGACGAAGTAAGTTGCAATTATGCTGTTACGGGCCTTTCGCGTAGGTCACAGAATCGACGTATCTGCACAACGTCGTGAACCGTTGCTTTGTCTGATACGTTAAGGGCACGACGTTCAAATGTTGGCAATTGTGGGACCAGTTCAAAATCTTCGGATTATTCATCAATATCATAGTTTTGCAATGATTGCAGCGTGACGCTAGGGCTAGACTGTCACCAGTGCTTTGCCGTTCTGATTTCGGAATTGTTCATCTGTGAAAATACCCGATTCCGCGCAAGACCATACTCGAAAATGGAAATGAGCAGAACGTTTCGAATCTCCATTATTTTGACGTATTTATCGGCTTCACTATATCGATTGCAAAAATGCTGACATGCTCATTAAAGCGTGATTCGCTAACGGGTCCTGGTTGTTGAAGCGTAAAATAACTGGAAGTGATGGGGTTATTAAACGGGTAGTCGACTCCCAGGTTATTCTGTGCCAACTACCGCAGTAGGAACAGCTCAAGACCAAGTTTGACCGCAGTTATGTATGCACTTTATGTACTATGTTCGCCAAATACTTCCAAGTCGACCTTCCACGCTTCTCGTTACGTATCAGTATCATGTTATCAGTATATTTCGCGTTTCAGTTCTATCAAGTGGAACTTCTCCAAATTTTTAATCGATCGTAAAGGAGAAGTTGAATCCCGATATGCGCCTAACGTCGGTCCAATGGTGAGGGCATTTTTTACTCGGCATTATTAGCCATTTCGATGTAGTCAGTTTTACAATAGTCAAACACTCGCACCACGAAAAGTTTTACAATAGTCAAACTGTCGCACCACGAGAAGAGTTATTTGACTAGTAAATAGATATGCCTGTATCACATAACGTGAAAATGTAGGAATCAGTTCAATTGCCGTGTCGAGTGTTACAGGTTGGAAGCTTACATAGTAATCATTTTATTCGGCATTACAGAAATCTCCGGCAAATATCAATTTGATTGAGATATCGCTTGTCTTGAATTGTCCATTGTCATAATCCATCGTCCAAGTGACGGCGCACAATTCGTTCATTGGTCAACATTTCCACAATAACCCAATGAACTAAGCTGTGCTTTACGCCGGAATGCAACACATTAGCGACATCAAACTGCGAAACCACAGTTCTTTTAAAACGAAACCGAACAGTCATAATGAAGTTGGTAATTGTTTCATCGCCGTGGAAAAACTTGAATGGGCGCACCACGCACGTGTAATATCATGGAAGCAGCAGTATATATTTATCGTTGAATTGGAAGTATGCGATATTCATTCGTCATCGTTGCATTTTTCAGTTGAGTTTGTATGAAGGATCACAAAAAGTCGGTCAGCAAAATTTTAGAAAATACTATTCCGCAGTCTAAAAGGGCCATTTAACTGATTTAGCTTGGGCCGTTGTAATTGTTTAACGCGTCTGTCTTGTTTTCAGAGCAAAGATATCACGGGGAAGATTGAAAAACTCCTTGAACAGGAGGCGTAACTCATCCCTTTTCAGTAACCAAGTTGGAAAACCTGTCACGGCACGAAACGTGCCGGGTCATCGAACGCACCTCGCGAATATATGATAGTCTGCTTTTAAAGCTTCACGTTGGAGCAGGCTGGACGCGATGTCTCGCAGGCGTCTCCGGCAGATCGGTTTCCGAGTACTTTTCCGTCTGGCGGGGTTGTCTGCTTGCATTTTGCGTGGGGTTCGATTTGGTGTCTCGTAGCGTTTCTTGCGGTCTTCATCTCATGACAATTATGTTCTTTCCGTTTTCTTTCTGCCAATAAACTCTATTACACTGGACTTTCCGAGTTGATGGTTATTGTTGTACTAGTGCAGTGGTTCCCAACCTTTTTCCACCCACGTACCATTTTGAGGTTTTGTGCAGTGCTCGCGTACCACCTATATAAGTTACGCGTGTTTCCACCACTTATGACGTCATACTCACGTATTTGGCATATGCGAGGTGTGTTAACAAATTATATTAAACTAGGCCAGGGATGTCATACATGCGGTCCGCCAGACGATTTTATCCGGCCCGCATAGCAATTCTGAGTAAATTGAAAAAAGATTATATAATCCATCACATCCACAGTAATAAACCAAATTACAACGTCCACGTTGACAGCTGAATATCTTGTACTCATCACAACGCATACGCAGGGCTAACGCCAGATTATGACTAACGCAGGGGTGGCCAACCTTTTTGCCATTCATGGCCACATTTCGACCACTCGTGTAGCCTACTGCCGCATTCCAGGGCTTTGTCGTAATGAACGAGCTGGACGCCAAATACCCAGGTTAAATTGTCTATGTCCATTTCTGGTGAACTCCGGACTAATCTATTTAATGATAGGCTCACTATCAGTGTTGGGATGACTCGAGTCAACTTTTTCGTATGACTTGAATTGACTCGAGTCACTCTGCAAAAATGACTTGACTTGACTTGACTCGGCTCTTCAGAAATGTGGATTGACTCGTGACTCGGAGCAAAATTGACGAGTCAATTTCAAGTGACCAAGCAATCGATGTCGATAAAATCACTGTATCTTGCATATGGTCGGATTGTTCGCGAAACGCTGGATTACCCCGTGAAAGCGACCAATCATTCAATGATTGTGCGTTTTACAAATAAATTGACCGCAAATGAAGTGATCGAAGCTTACAGCTTACGCTGTCGTAAACTAAGTGGAGTAATTCAATAGCAAATTGTATATTTCTGTTCTCTGTTCTTACCTTAACCAAACCTCTTGTTTTATTGAAATTGAATTCGAACATAGTTTATATAGTCCTTAACCATTGGCGCAGGCTCGAATTGTATCATATCGATTTGTAAATGGGTAATGTATTGCATCTTATCAATTCCTTTCTCTATTCTCTATTTTGACTGGCAAGTATAAACTGAGGCTATATGTAATTGCTTACGTAGTTTAGCATTTCTACGTATATGTGAGCGATACAGCGGCTTCTTGCGTGTAGATTTAACTCTATATTAGTTCATCGGTTCAAAATCAATGCCCACTCAATCTGTATTTCAGACAGCTAGCAAAATGCGATGACCCAAGCATGCCTTATACTTCGAAAAGGAAACTTGACTTGAATTGTGACTTGACTCGTGACTTGACTTGACTTGACTCG
>KE605559.1:0-12227 GCA_000444245.1 Botryllus schlosseri
AAATACATCTAAAGAAATGTCAAACTATTTACGTTCCACTTAGAACCACTGCTCTGCAGTGGCGGGCTCTAATTTTATTGCAACTTTTATGTCTATACTTAGGCCTACATGTCTCATATATTTTCATTTCAGTGGAATTTAATGCAAGTTATATCCTTTGCTTCATTGCTATTATTCTGTGTGTGTCATTCGCAACAATATTCGTACTTCTGAAATATTTTCGTCTCTAGATTATACGCTCTCAAAGCTTGTGGATTGAACACGGTGACAACTTACATTCCCTGGAATGCCCATGAACCAAGTCCTGGTACTTTTGACTTTTCTGGGATGTTGGATTTGCCAAAATTCTTAGAAATCGCTCAACAAATTGGGCTAAATGTAATCTTAAGAGTCGGTCCATACATATGTGCCGGTAAGTGTAGGCAGATTCTCATTTATTGTTCCTCCTACTAATTTATAATGTTTAGAGTGGGAGTGGGGTGGTCTTCCTAGCTGGCTTCTACGTCAAGATGGGATCCGTGTGCGATCTTCCGATCCTACCTACATGGCTCATGTCAAAAGTTACTTTAACGCACTGTTACCTAAAATTGTGCCCTACCAGTATATTTATGGTAAGTTTGTTGATTGATGTACCCAGAAAGCCTGTGATAATTTGCGTTTCATCTTTACTAGGAGGCCCAGTCATAGCTGTTCAAGTCGAAAATGAATTTGCTACATACTCAAGTGACACACGACACGTCATAGCGCTTCGTGATATGATTAAGGAAAGGTATGCAGGTCTAACCGTGTTATTGTAAGTTGCTGTTACTAAGTAGGCCTACTGTTAGAGTAGCGATTCATAAATTTAGCTGAAGAAGCTCAGGGTAAGGGGAAAACAAAGTATTGAAAGTACCCAACTAGCTTCAAACAGCACACACCCACATTTATTTCTCAATAGCAATTATGCGAATTGAAATCCATTGTAACAAATAGTGCTATTTCATAACTATTTTGTTTACCATGCGAATTACTCATGCAACCATGGCAAACGACAAGGTATGGCCATTTCACTGATAATATTTTAATTCTTGTAATCTACCTTCCACAAGTAAAATTTAACTAGTCATGGAACAAGCCAACTTGAGCCATAGGTGCAAATAGATTATTCCTATTTGAATATCATAGAAGCCAACTTGAGCCATAGGTGCAAATAGATTATTCCTATTTGAATATCATAGTCAGAAAAGTAGAGGTCCTCGTATTCCAAGGATAGATTACTGAAATCTGCGGGGATTTTCAACTGATTGATCTATGACAGGTTATTCGTAGTACAGAGCTACTGTTTCGCATCAAAAGATATCTGTGAACATCTTTTTAGCAGTTATTGTCAATTATTGTATTGGCTTCATTTGATAGCTCGATGGTTTGAGATCTAATCTCGCAACATGCAGGCCCGAACATAAATCGCATCGACCACTGTTGCTTCAGAACCCAAGAATTGCAGTGGGTTGCAAAAGGCGTAATACTTCAGCTCACATATAATGTAGGTCACTGAAAAACAATGATAAATAAGATTTTGTGCTTATTTGCTATTGCTACATCACAACAACGAATATGGTAGTGAATTTTGTTGGCTTCCAAATCAGTCCAAAGCCTCGAGTGAACAAATTTTAGCACTATCTTAAAAGTTCTCACAATTCATGTCCGTGCTATGTTTGTTCACTAAGTTACCAGCACAATAGGACTGCGCCATTCGATGTTCAAGAAAACATCTCGCGCTTTCCTCTTTCTTTAGCGGTATCAAGGAATTCATGTTTGTTTGTGATGATCGTCATGGCACGGAAAAGAATTTGAACTACGATGGTATGTTGAAGACGATCAACTTCCAAAACCAGGCCGCCGACGCATTTCAACTTTTGACCAAGACACAACCTGATAAGTAATGGAGACGGAGATGCACCGTTCGTTTAAAGTTAATACTTGTGTCATACTTGCCTCTCAGCCCGTTGTTTGTGTCTGAATATTGGACCGGCTGGTTCAACACTTGGGGTGGTGAGAATAACAACAAAGGCACTCCTTGGACGAAATCTTTGACTGCGGAGAAATTTGAATCTAATACAGCAGAGGCGCTGGATATTGGGAAGAACGTGAACTTCTACGTCTTTGCGGGTATGTTATGCAACTAATATTCCGTGTCACCAGATCTTGACTGATATATTGATCTGCCAATATTTTGACTCGATATATCGCTGATATTGCTGATATCGTCAATTTACATGGTCCATTCATAAATAGGGGGTGGAAAGAGAACATTAAAATGCTAGTCAGCGACACCTTCCTATCTTTTCATTGAATCGCAACCAAAATGGTGTGTTGATCTCATAAAGTTATTAATAATAAACTGAACTGGGCGGAAGTCCCTTGCCTGAATAGAGATCTCCCATGAATAATTGACCTTATGTTGCAAGTCTATTTATTAGCATCCAATGTTGAAATTAGCAAATTTGGAAGATTTTCCACGATAAAATGTTTTGATGAAACTTGCAAAAGTGGAGAGCTGAAAACGGGTGACATTTGTGAAAAAATGTGCTTTCTGTAACTATGCCTCCTATAACATCAGAAAATTTAGTATGTGTTTACAATTGATATTGATATAGATTTAGTTTTTAATACTATTATTTTGATATAGGAACAAATCTCAATTTTATCAGTACAGTAGTTGATTGGATTAATCTTCTTGAATGTTCAGCTATCCTAAACCTTATTATCATTGTGGACTCCAAATTTCATAACATGGAATTATAATCAAATTTATGGACGCTAGATTTTGCAAGCGCTCGTTATCTTGATAATGTATGATCTTGAAAGCCGCAAGTCAAAATCGTATTAGGTATACAGAATGCAATCAAAATTTCTTAATTTGCAGGTGGAACAAACTTTGGCTTCATGAACGGAGGATTCAAGAATGAGGCAAGAATAAATTGAATATTGTTGACACACTGTCACACACTGTCCGAAGGAGACAAAATTTGAACAGAAAAAAAAAATACTTGAAATGTACCAAATGATAGATGATGAAAATGGGCTGATTTAAAATGTAGAATATACATCCTATGCTGAATTAGGGCTGGCTTCAAATTAAAATTAGACTATGTCTGTCTCACTGAGTTCTAATATGTATGGAACTTAGGCGCAAAGATTTTCCAACACATGCTGTACAAAACATGTATGATATACTCGATAAAGATCATCAAAATATGCGACTCAAAGCAAGTCATGTAGAATGTTTCGAGTCACATAGCTTGATCGAGTTACGCTCAATGGCTCGAGTAGAAGGCGAATCATATCTCATTTTTAGGAGTCGTGCATAAATGAAGACTCGAGTTGAGTCAATGCGACCCTGGGATCTATTGATGTGACTATGATGGATTTGAATATCCGGAGTTTGTTAAAATGTTAGCTTCGGGAGACATCGAAAAGTGGGTTCGCAGGAATCTTCTGCTCCATATCATATCAGGTTTCAATGCATTGCGGCAAATGACGGAATTAGGTTGAGAATGTCTTTCTGACTGTCGGTAAATGCTTCCTATTCCCAGAGTTTGGCCAAGTGGTCACTGATGCTCCTCGGTAGAAGTATTGATCTCAAATTCAAACCAAGTACCAGACATACTGGCATTCAAAGTAGGCTGAAACCACTTGAAGGGAAGGTCGAAGTGGAAGGTTTCCAATGTACCATAGATGTTGTGAAATTAGTTCGTGCTTCAGACTTTATTGTTCGAATATACAAACTAAATTTTAAGAACTTTTGAGGTTTTCTTTGTCTAACACAGAATGGCTGATGTTGCACAAATCAATTCTATATAAAATCTCTGGCTAACCTACTGGAAACAATCATATATCACAAATGAAATCTACAAAAATCTTCACAAACGCTACTTTTTACTTGATGTTTTGAAATTTTAATGGTAAGTGGGCTGTATAAGTAAAAGCTATCTGGAAACTAAACCTCTTCAAGAAGAAAGTACAAGTTGAAATCACGTATTCTGCTGGTAGCCCAAAATTAAAATTAAAACAACTTCGTTATTGTTACTGACCTATTCCTTTCTTTGTACCGCCTAGCTAATTCACTGCAAATTATATATCAGTTTCAAAGCAATCGTTTCTATGTTACCGACACAAGTTGGGCAGTAACCTCGTGAGTCGTATCTAAATAGTAGTGCTTGATTAATGAAACATTGATTTTACGTACAATCTACCGAACATATTCCAAGTGACAGAAACAATGACTTTTACGTAACTTCAATTAAGGACGTCATCTCACCCGATACCACCAGCTATGACTACGACGCGTTGATATCGGAAGAAGGGAAATTGACTAAGAAATACCATATCACGAGACGACTCTTGCAATCTCGAAAGCCTCATGAAACGTTTCCTAATATTCCCACCGAGCGTCAGTTAGCAAGTTACGGTAAGTCAAAATCGGTTGTTGCAGTCACCCACCACTCAATAATCTCTAACAATCAACGCAGCTTCGGTTGTTCCTGACGCTTACCTCAGCATTTTCGAGTTGATGAAAGGTTTTAAGAGCTGGATGATCGAAAGCCAGTTTCCGATTTCTTTTGAAAACTTTCCGGCTGTTTCAGACAGGCTCGCTGCCCAGTCTTACGGTTATGCAGTATACGAGTGTGATTTGAATGTCCAAGATGGACTGAATTTTGATATGAAACAAAGTGTGCACGATCGGGCTCTACTGTTTGTAAATCGAGAATATCAAGGTATGTAAGGAGTATGACCTAAACCTAAAGCCATAAGTATCCGTGAATATAATTTAGGTAGTCGGCTGCGTGGTTCCGTTCACACCACAATGCCGCCCATCTGACATGTTTTGTGGCAGTAATTATGGCTCATCAAACGTTTGGAACTACCGTTTTGCAATCTGGCATCCAGGGTTGTAATTACTCTAGTCTCGACTCGAGTCACAATATTTTGGTACACATTTGAAAAATTGACTCGTCTCAAATTGACTCGACTTGTAATCGAGTCATTGTGCATGACTCGAACCTAGTCATATGACTCGAGACTAGAACGACCAAGACAGACATTTCATTCTAAGTTCAAAGAATAGTAAAGTCACCACATTATTGGTATTTCGTCTATCAGTGCTGATACTTGGAAAATAGGACCAGAAACTGAACACTATGACTCGGACTCGACCTTCGACTCACTGACTTGGACTCGGACTTGAATCAGTGGTAAATTGAATGACTCAACTTGACTTGAGTCAAAACTATATATGTGAGATTGACTTGTGACTTGCCTACAACCCTGCTAGCATCTACCTATTGTATCCTAATTTAGTAGCACATGGCATGTCCTAATCTGGAAAAGTAGTCTCAGACTTTTTTGAGAGCTGAACCTGTTTTAGCAGACCACTGTTTCTGGACAAAAGACATGAATTATATTTTTCGCTTTTTATAAATTGTTTTTGTATTTCTCTTTTAAAGCCAAGTTACAGTATATGGCGTTTCTACGATCCACATGTTTTTATTAGCGTATACTAATTGCGAAAAGTTTTAACATCGTATCCGATAAAACTTCTCCGTAGTGCGTATTATTCTTTGTCTAAACTACAAGCCTTATAATACGGTAAGGCGCCATGCCATGACATTTTCTGAAGCAAAATACTAGAATCGCTTTGCTATTGCAAAACTGTCATTTGCATCGCGTGGTGTGGTCGAGGGGTTATGCTGTCGAAAATTTATACCTCCTTCCGTATAGCGAAGTTTGCAGCTTTTTGCGGTCCGTGCGAACGTATTATGACTGTTCTCACAGTTACTTACTTGAATAGATTTAAAGACAGTCAATTCTACTTCTGCTTGTAGTAGTTTTAGGTTGCTTTTGAAAGTACTACTTCTATTTGTACTTGAGTAGATTTTGGCATCGCTACTTCTACTTCTACTTGAGTAGCGTTCTTGACTACCAATTTTTTTTCCTCAGGCACATTACTTTCCACTACAAAGGAGCACACACTCAAGATTCAGCCGTCCCCTTCAGTGACAGTGAGCTTTCTGGTAGAGAACCAGGGCCGGGTGAACTGGGTCAGTACCGGTGACGATTACATCTTCAAGGATCAACGCAAGGGAATCGTTGGCAATATTACTGTAAATGGAAAGGTATATGCAATATCTGTGCTTGCCGCTTTTTCCATGCATTTTGATCTCCTGGAATTCTAAAACGTTTGGATCAGACTCCATGCTTCTTGGTGAAATCCAGAGGTGAACGGTAACAAATTACTTCAGTATGTTTGTTTTTTTGTCTTTGTAGGCTACTTGCACTTCTAATCCAAAGTTTTTGAAGCCAAACTACTATCTTTTGTGTTTGTTAAGTAGTGTTTGGATAGATTTGCATCATCTTTTTCACTCAGATTGTTGTATTAACTGTAGCCCCTAGAATAATGGTAACAGGATGTCATTTCAAAACTTACACTTACTTACTTGTAATTCTGTCTGCATCAAAAGCGGTGGTTCTCAACCTTTTTGATAGTGAAAGATTTCGCGGCCCCCTTATCGTCATATTACAAAATTGAAACGGGATGCTAGCAATCCCAACAGATTGTTTGATGGCATGGAAGGTTATGACTGTTAATGAGAGAATTCAAAAATATGAAATTCGGTCTATGTAAATCGCGAAAAAAAATTTCAGTTGACCGCTTCTTCGTGCCCCCCTCCAGATGGATCACACTCTCGTCAAGTTGAGAACCACTGATCTAAGGCATTCCGGGTTGTAATGACTCTGGTCATTTTTTTTTCAAATGCTTAAAATTACTCGACTCGAGTCAATTTGCGTATTGACTCAACTTGTACCCTTGACTAGGATGGCCAAGACAGACATTTCATTGTACCTTCGAAGAATAGTAATGTCACCACATAATTGGTATTTCCTCTAGCAGTCCTGATGCTTGGAAAACAGGGCCAGAAACTGTTGAGACTTAAAAAAAAATTACGATATTATGAATGAGAGCCATTCTACATCACTCGAGCAGAGTTGAAAAAAGTGGGTTTAACCGGATTGAACTCATATCTGAACAGTGAGCACAGTGACTTGGACTTGAGTCACTACACTATGACTTGGACTCGACCCTCTACTCACTGACTTGGACTCGGACTTGACTCGGTAGTGAATTGAAAATGACTCGACTTCACTCGAGTCAAAACTATAATAGTGAGATTGACTTGTGCCTCGGAACCTTGCAACTTGGTTACAACCCTGTCAGCATTTTACTTCTACTTTCACTTCATTGTGGATGCTTAGTTGTGCATGCGTTTCAATGTGTGCTCGACAAGTGTCACTGTAGTATTATAGTCCATTCGTTGTTTGATTGATTGTTTGGTCGGTTAGAAAACTCAATATTGCATAACAATGAACAATGTGCAGAGAGCGTTATGACAATTTTCGATTGAATGTATCGATTCACAAAATTAAAATTCATAAACCCGTCTTTGGTTCACATATTCCATACTCCCCACGTTTCCTCTCAGCAGCCCCCAATCGCCAAATTTGTAGCTAGTGTCTACTTCGAGATCAGAAACTACCCCAGGGGGCGCCGGCGCCACTTTGGGAACCGTTGCTTTAACTGAATATGGGTCTTGACCAATGTTCCCTCTAAGCTGCGCAATTGCGCGGTGCTGACACGTTCTCTGCGCACAGAAAATCTGAGTTGCGCACAAAAAATCCAAAATCCTAAATGATGACCTTTTTTTTAGTCGTTTGCTATTGTCCAAGGGTCTGCGCAGTGAGTTGGTCAGTGTGCGCAGACTCGTTAAAAATTAGAGGTAACATCGGTCTTGACTACAGCCATTTGTTGCCGATTAGTGGCAACTTTTGTGTACTGCGTCTTGTTCCAGTAATCCATCAAGTGATTAGAATTTCGTCAAACCCATCTTGATTTGAATCTATTAAATCCATGCAAGGTTCATGTATCCTTTGATATGCTGCCGATTCACTTGCCCAAATGGTGCAGGATGATGATTCCTTACAATTAAGCATAGGTCGTGAAGTGGACATTATATCATAAATTATATCAAGTTGGAGTAGAAAACTTACGGTTTTAAAGTAGGTCACTGCAGCAATTATAAAAATAAGATTGAGATGAAATACCAAAAGATTTTCCGATTGCATGTGACAACTAGCAAATTTGCAAGATGCATTTCTGCAACTAATACATAATCAGTAACAATACCTCATTTTATGCAATTTCGAAATGACATTTTTTTATCTTGAAGAAAAGGCCAGTGGGCTATGTTCCTAGGGTTACTCGTTTATATCAGGAGCTCTTAGTCTTTTTATCTTGGAGATTGGTCAAATTTCAGAAAATAAAAACTTAAGGGGACTTTCGAAAATTAAAAGCAACCTGAATTGCAAGTGTGACGCAGATATACAACTCTTAAACGACTTGTATCTTACTTTTTAGCGGTTGGGCACAACTCATGAAGCATTGTGACAATGTGAAATGTGACAGATGATACAGTATAAAGTAGGACTATGAACTTCATGTTAAATCACAATCGTACACAACTGGCAAATTTCTTAATCATTGTAACTTTTAATATTTTATCAATGGACAATTGGACATAGGAGAATCCTTCAGCGTATTGCATTTTGTAATTGGGATCTAAACTTTCAAGTTATTCATAGGACCGGGAAGGGGCTTGACACATACGGGCATTTAACAACCACTGATAGAAAATATGATTCAAATTATCAAAAACTGGTTTACTCCTTCAAAAATTTTAAATGAAAATACTTCGACTTCAGAATCTGTTTAAACGGAAATAAAAATTGTGTAAAATTAAAACCTTCGAAATAGTGTTGACGTGTCTTGAAAATCCCTGCTTGAACTTCAGTAACATCAATAATTACTACGTGCCCAATGCTTGTAACAAAATATAAAACATAGAATTGCCCTCGGGCTAATAACTATTTTTGCATGCACCCAGCCAGTTACTATGTTTAATCATTTGCTGGACTCTGACCGCAGACTTGGGTAACTCTACTTGTTTGTGTTCTAGATCGTTTCTGGTTGGAGGACATGGCCCTTCGACTTCAGCGATCAATTCCTGTCAAAGCTTTCCGGGTACATCAAAGACAACACTTTGAAGTGGAAGAAATACAAGCCTTCAGATCACATTAAGGGCCCAGCTCTACTGAAATCCGAGTTGACGATAACTGAATCCGAGCCAAAAGACACTTTCATGCAATTGGAGGATTTTGAGAAAGGTTTCGTTGTCGTGAATGGACGCAACGTTGGCCGTTATTGGAATTCGGCCGGCCCCCAGCGGCGACTTTTCGTTCCCGGCGTGTGGCTGCACCGTGGCAGAAACGAGATTATAGTTTTTGAAGAACTCCGTGTAGGCAGCGTCGTGTCTTTTCACAAAACTTCAGGCATTTCTAGTTAAGTTTTTTTATTAAAAGTGACATTTTTCGAACTTTACTAATTTGATTGTTAATATGCTTCAATTACCGTTTTGCCATCTTGCTGGTGCCTTTTTATGCGAACGCTTTTGTCATGCAATAGATAGTTAGATTGTGCTGCAATATCGTCGAAATATATCTTCAAATATATTGCAGTAGTTCGAAATTTATGTGTCGGTAGGTCACTGGCGTAAGTTGGTCTTGAGGTTTGTTGTGCTAGAACAGCGGTTCTCAAACTGGGGTCCGTGGGACAATTTTTTTTAAGACCACGAAAAACCCTTCAAATTATCAACACGATCCCGAAAAATACATATTTTCTAAATTCTAGAATTTCGAATTTTCAGACAAATTATTTTCCACGCTAAATTCGAAGCCCGAAGTTGGCATAGATATTGTTGGGAGGGATTTATTCAATCTTAAACTTGTATTCACGCTATACTTTCACTAGATTTCTTTGATTTATTAGCCCCATATGTAGTGAGGTACCTCTCCCGAAATATTGCAGGAATTAGAGCTTATTGTCTCTGTCGATCTGTATAAAAGTATAGCTAACCAAACGTCTTGGTGCTCGGCTATACAATACTTATCTCGAGAAGCTGTTCCTTGGGTGAAGTTCTTTGTAACAGATATATTCTCAATACAATTGGTTTATTCAAACGGTGATGCAGTAAGTAGCGTATAGAGCAGACTTGGGCAAAGTGCGGCCCGCGAAGCCATTCTGTGCGGCCCGCGTAAGGTTGCTTGAAATTCAAAACATTAAAGCTGCTTTTTAATGTTGATGCGTGGACTAAAACCATAGGCTGTATCAACTAAACAGGAACTTCGTTTACTTTGAATCCTGTTCATTAATATGCCACGATTACATGCGTAATCCAGATTCAAAATGAAGGCAATGTGGCAAAGTATGAGTAACAATTAATTCACAAGAAATCACTTTTCCCAAATAGTTTAGGTCACGCCTTCTTTGTTGCCATTGTCACATTACGCGTTATACGGTACGTGTTTCAAGTTGTTACGTGATACTTTTAAAAATCCCTAATTCGTAAAACAAGTCAATCAGTGCTCGCAATGATATATATACTCTTTTTCTCTTGAGCTACTCTCTCGTTTCGCCAGACAGCATTGTTACGTCCTGAGCTACTCTCTCGTTTCGCCAGACAGCATTGTTGCGTCCCAATGCCAATCTCCATAACAATGAAAATTTCGAGGCTGATTGTGGGAGTTCCAGGGCGACGAGCGGAATAAAATTTATATTTTCGTAATCAGTGGAGAGTCAGCTTTCGATTGATACCCGTTTTACCAAATTTAATGCTTAATGTGTGTGCATCACGGCGTTGCCACATTCGGTATCGATTCTCAGGTACAAATTTCTTGACAACGTCCGTTAAATTAAGCTAGATTCTTGGCATTGACCATTCTCAGTAATGTCCATTCTTGGTAATGTCCGTTCTCGGTAATGTCCATCCTCGGTAATGCCCGTTTTCGGTAATGTCCATTCTCGGAAATAGCATTCTCGGTAATGTCCATCTCGGTAATAGTATGGAACCTTCCGAGTCAGGAAGTTCCTTTTTAGTGATTCTATTTCTAGAAAGGCGCTGCGAGTGACCCAGCGAGCTACAGAGGCATCTCCCTGATGCAGACCGCTGCCAAGTTGTTCGACCGAGTATTGCTCCTTCGCATACGTGAGCAACTCTCTACCAAGCTCCTGAATGCTCAGAATGGATTTCGACCATCTCGCGGTACTACAGAGCACATCCTGGCACTGCGCACAATCATTGACACCTGTCGCTCACGCGAAAAGAAGGTTGTGGCCGTCTTCGTTGATTTCGCGAAAGCCTTCGACTCGGTCTCGCGCCCAGCCATGGCAGAGATCCTCAGATTCTACGAAATTCCTGAGGTGATAACGTACGCCATTATGGCCCTCTACACTGACACACGAGCGCGAGTCCGAACAGATGACGGCCCAAGCGGAGATTTCAACACTTCGGCTGGTGTGCTTCAAGGTGACACCCTGGCACCATTCCTGTTCGTGGTCATCCTTGACTTCGTCCTGCGAACGGCCTTCCCGGATAATACGGACTTCTTTGAATGGCGGCCACGGCAAGGAACGCGCACGCGTACGACTCGCGAGGCAATACACGTAGGTATTCTTGCCTACGCAGACAACCTAGCCTTGCTTGCTCCGAACACCGCATCGGCACAGCGCCTCATTAACCAGCTAGAGGCCGCCGCCGCTCTCGTTGGACTCCAGATCAACGCCAAGAAGACTGAGGTTCTGGCCATACCAGCTCTACCGAAGAACGCGACACCGATTCAACTGGGAGAAATCGATCTCAAGTATGTAACGAGTTTTGTGTACCTCGGTATTGACGTCGCCGACTCTGGAAAAGCGCTCAAGGCGAGGCGAGCAAAGGCCTGGGCGCGGCAAGACGGCTACATAGCCTCTTCCATTCAAGTGCCTCAACCCAGCTCAAGACCCGTATCTTCCGTGCCACTGTCGAGCAGGTTCTTCTCTACGGAATAGAGGCACTCACGCTGACAGAGAAGCTGGCTAAGACGCTCAACGCTAACTATGACGCACTCCCCCGCTATGCACTCGGCATTCACCATCCGGAGCATATATCCACGAATGCATTGCGAGAGCTCACAGGAACGGTACCATGCCGTCTACTGGCAGCTGAACGACGCTTCCGCCTAATCGGCCATCTAGTGCGGCATCAAGACGAGCAACCAACCGCCGCCATCATCAATCACATTCCGACGGAGCCATGGCG